>VXBJ01002090.1:1406300-1498993 GCA_013400055.1 Nycticryphes semicollaris | reverse complement strand
GGGCGGGAGAGGGTGGGGTGCGCGGCCGCGGAGGCTGGGCTCCCGCCGCGGAGAGCTGCCACCTCCCGGTGGAGGGTGGCCGCGGTCGGGGGCGGCCCCCCCNACAGAGTGTCGGCTTGGGCGGCTTCTTTCAGGATGCTCGGGTGGGAAAGGGGTCTCTGAGGCATCATGAGCTGCTTCACGCTGGCTGCCTGAAGTTAAGCCGTTCGTAAAAACTTACGGTAAGTAATTATTGCACGTGTCCATCCCATCCCATCCCATCCCGTCCCATCCCCTCCTGCCATCTAGTAAACTGCTACTATTGAATTGCCAATTGGCGAGTATCAGAGAAATGAAAATATTTTCATTTCAGAGATGTGAAATGCTGTTTTCCACTTGCATAAAGTAATTTTTAAAACAACCCCGGCTTCACCCCCAGATGCTCCATTGATGAGGTTACAAAATAAATAAATAAATAACCCTTTAAAAAAATCTATTTTAAGGGGATTTCTTGAACTTTTTTTTTTTCTTTTCCAGAAGACCTGTTTAGATTTTATGATATTTTGGTAGGACTAACCCAGCCGCTGACTTTTCAGCCCAGCCCTGGGATATCTAACACTGGCTGGCGTGAAGCTGTGCCGTGCCGCTCGGAGCTGGTGGCTTTCTGGGGACCGTGGGGACGTGCTGTTCATGCCGGGCTCATGCCAGACCCGCTGCCGCGCTCCGGGCCGGGCTCCATCTGCCGCTACCGCAGCTGTTGCAGTAACGCGGCTGTTTATCAAAGGGGTGTGTATTTTAACATAAATAGTGGAGCCAGAGCGGGTACACGCTCACCTTTTGGCCCCAGACTTCTCCTGGGAGGGCTGGTGGGATCGGCAGGGGAGGTTGTGCTTCTGGCAGGTGAGGCTTGAGGTTTTGCACGGAGGGGCTTTGCTTTTTGCTTTTACCTCCAGCGCTGCAGTTGTTGACCCCACGGAGATGTTGTGTTTAAATAAACTTGATTTGATTTCATTTGCTCATCAGAGGCTTGATCACACAACCTTTATCTATACAAGCCTTTAGCTCTCAACTTGACAATGACTCAAGAAGTGGTTGCTTTTCTCTTTTTTCTCTTTTTTCTCTTTTTTCTCTTTTTTCTCTTTTTTCTCTTTTTCTTTTTCTTTTTCTTTTTCTTTTTCTTTTTCTTTTTCTTTTTCTTTTTCTTTTTTTCTTTTCTATCTTTTTCTTTTTCTTTTTTCTTTTTTTTTTCTTTATTTTTTAAATTTTTTTTTGTGCAAAGAGTTTTCCTTTTCCACATTGCCCAAGAATTATATCCCTGATATAATATCCCCATTATTATACCATGTCAGTTCTGCATTTTGTTATTCTCTGCCCTCCATCCCTGGGGCACACTCATGTTGTGTCACTCTGTGCAACCTGCCCTTGCCCTGGCTTTCCAGTGGGGAACTGTGGCCGTCCCCTGGTGCTCCTGGACCTTTTCTCTCTGCAGGAGGTGTAGAGGGGTGGGTGCACGGGGCATGAGAAGGTGGTTCAGACACGCAAGGCAGTGACACCCACTCTCTCCCCGTTCTCTGTGACAGGGTCTGTTGATTGCTGGAAGGCAGTAACTTCTCACCTGTCATAGCCATAAAATTATAATTTGTCATGGAAAGCATCTTACTTAGCTGTTTGTATGTGGAACTGTGTTATGCTTTCAGCTCCCTGAAGTCCTCAGCCCCAGAGGCCAGCTGCTCATCAGACGGTGCTGGTGTGCAACTGCTCCAGCCCCAACAGTCTTGTTTAATTACCCCAAAAAAGAGATGCAATTCCCAGCCAGGTTGACCGACTCTGGGTGCCCCGCTGGACAGCAGAGTCTAAAATCCCTTGGTAAACAGTGACCTGCTGGGCATGGAAGCCCTGTGTAAGCCCCAATATCTGCCACCGGTGTCACACCTACGCCCCAGCGTGGAGAGTGCAGCTTTGCTCACGGTGTCATCAGGACCTGGAGGTGTGTTCAGAGCTCATGGTCAGACCTGTCACCACCTGGCCCCCAAAGCAAGCAGCGAGAGCCATCTCCTGCAAGGTGAGCTGGTTGCCGTTGTTGCTGAGCCTACCTGAGATGTGTGATTTCAGGAGTGTATTTTGGGGGAGGTCCCCCCAGGTGCCAGGGAGGGTGTGAAGCCCTGGGGTGATACCACACCTGCAGCGAAGCAGCCGGGAGCAGGTGAGTAAGGAATGCTTGTCACTTAGCAAAGCTCTGGGCTGAAGGCAGGGCTATATCCACACTGTACGGTTTCCTGGCATCTTGGCAGCTGCTTCTGTTCCCATTTGCATAAATAATTTCATGGAGAGTGAAGCAGAGACAAGCCCTCGATTCCCTCATCCGCCCTGCTGAGTACCTGAGTTACCAAATCATGGCTTCTCGCTGGGCTCCAGGGGGTTTTGAACAGCAGTGAGAAATATTTGAGCTTCTGAATTGCACAAAATTTTCTCTAAAACCTGTTTGAGGTTCCTGCTCCAAATCAAGCAAAGAGGAACTTTTACACCTGGAGAGAGGGGACAACAAATCTTTCTTCAAGAAACTTTTGCTGATGAAAGACAAAACTTTAAATTACTTTGGAGTGTCAGCTGTGAATCATAGAACGGTTAGAGTTGGAAGGGACCTTAAAGATCAAGTTCCAACCACCCTCCACGGGCAGGGACACCTCCCACCAGATCAGGTTGCTCAAAGCCCCATCCAGCCTGGTTTTGAAAACTCCCAGGGATGGGGCTTCCACAGCTTCTCTGGGCAACCTGTTCCAGTGTCTCACCGCCCTCACAGTAAAGAATTTCTTCTGGAGTTCTAATCAAAATCTCTCCTTCAGTTTAAAACCATTACCCCGTGTCCTATCACTGCACTTCTTGAAAAAAGAGTCCTTCTCCACTAATCCAGAGAAGCACCAGGACCTCAAGCCCTTCAGGGACAGGAATCAAATCACACTGTATTTCTGCATAGTTTTTCCCAGTAAATGAAGGCCAGGCTACCCAGGGATGGTGAGGAAACAGGTGACCTCTTCAGCCTGGCTTTAATTGTCCCTGTCCTCCTCCTGGTGTGCTTGTCTCTGCCAGTCCAGCCAGAAGTACAGGGCTTTTAGGGGCAGTGGGGCTGGGAGCCTGGTGAGGCTGGGCTGGTCCTGTGGAGCTCACAGGGACCCTTCTCTGCTCTTGGGATGTGACAGGGCCGAGGCAGCACCAGCAGGACACCAGCTGCTGGGGGACTCCTGTGCTGGGGCAAGGCAGCTCTGGAACAGGACTGCCAGAGGGACACCTTGACCAGGGGAAGCACTTCACTGTACCAGGTCTCAGAGGGAAAGGGGTTTGAGCTGGTGATAAAGAGCCAGCTGACAAGGGGGAAGAAGAAGATGGAGAGATGGTTTACCTGTTTGTTCCCTCTCCCCAGCATGAAGCGGGAGTGCAGTAACCATTTCATTCAACAGCCAGAAGCCAGGACCAGAACTTGGCCTCTGATGAGGAGTGGGACATACAGGTGAGGACACTGCAGGTTGTCTGGGGAGGGTTAAAAACCTGCCAATGCAGTGCCAGGGAGGGACAGACCCTCCTCAAGGTTGGCATTTGCTCTCGTAAGCCACCGCAGTGACTGCTGGACAGACCCTCTTTGCCTCGTGTCCCACCTCTGCTACAGCTCCCATCTCCTGAATCGCTCCAACAGTATTTTGCTCCTCATCTGTAGCTGCCTCAGACCCCACGCTCTTGTTTTTTCATGCTCTTTAGTGGATGCTCTGAACCTTTTCCTGACACATTTTGCATGAGTTTCCTGCAGGGAGGAGATTTGTGAGCTCAAATTCCCAGCTATGTCTTCTGCCCCACCACAGGAGATCTTGCACAGTGTCATTTACTGGGAGTTTAATGGACAGGCAGAGCCAGTGTTACCCTCTCCTACCCCATCAAAAAGGAAAAAAAAACCCAAAAAACCCCCTTGAAGCAAACCAAACCCCCCTCTAAGTAATGTGGAAACTGTAACCAAATCCTTTCCAGTCCCTTATGGCCACTCCTTCCCAAAACTTTTTTGCAACCAAAAAAAAAACCCCAAACCCTAAAAACCCCATTCTGGACACTGTTGGTGTAACACAAGCTGTAGCTCTTTGGTCACTTTGCTACAGGACTATTGACACCCTTTGGTGCTGTGGGTGGCTGCCAGGGAGTGAGTGACCTTTCCATGCAGGTGCTGTTCCTTACAAGCAGCCCAGCTTAAAAATGAAATATTTTTAAACCCCAGGTCATTTCCAAACGAGGTGTTAATGAAATGACTCGGCAGACCCTCATCCTCAGGAATTGTGACGGGGGGAAAAAAGGCATTGTAAAGCAGCAGTAAGAAATTTTTAACACCCCGATTTTGAAAAATGTGAAGTCTGGAGAGGAGATAACATTTAAATTGGGGTGGGGGGGAGGGAGCACACCAAGAAAAATCCCGAACGCAAGCAGGATGCAGGAACCTCTATCAGCAGGGAAAGCAGGTTGCAGCTGCAGAGCTCTCCTCTGCATTTAGAGCTATTATTATTTTTCATTAGAGAGAAATTATGACAGGGACAGTGACGGTTAGGCTTGAGCACAAATATTACTCTATAGGCTAAGAAAAACCCACTGAGGATATATGCTTGATATAGCTTTTTAGATACAACTGATGAATTTCCAGATGTATTACACATCTGGTCATTTAGTCAGAGAAGGAAATACTCTGCTGTACCTATGGAGAGCTGCTAAGGCCTGTTTTGTATCGTGAGACCTGCAGCGGCCTCCAACTCCAGGCCGCTTGTCACCTTACTTTCTGGAAGCCGAACAAACCCACCCCTGTGGAGCACCGAGCCCAGAGGCTGAGGTTGTTGTTGCATCAGTGTCTTCCTCGCTGCCTCTCGGGCCGGCTCCAGCCCTTCCAATTAAGGGCTGGATTTTATTGTGAGCAGCACTGGTCTGTCCGGATCGGGGAAAGCAGCCACCATCAACATGTTATTGTGGGGCTCATTCAGCTACTTGGGGAAAGCTCCATTTGGGCAATTCCACTTGCTTGACCAGTACACCACTGGTAAGACTGATGTGGCTGGGGTGTCTGATTATAGTGCTTATTTTAGGGCCAAAATTGAGCTTTTAGCTACTTTAAGCATCACAGACATGTTGTAAGCTCTTTTGCAGTGTCAGGGCTACTTTGGCCCATCTCAAAGGCCTTCACCCCTGGCCTGGGGGACTTTCGCTATGGACTAAAGGGAGAGGAGAGCATGGGACAGGGTCCAACCACAGTCCCCTTCCCCTGGAAGAGCCGGGCTCTGATCCTGCTCCAGCCCATTCTGGAAGGCCAAGGAAGCCTGGGCTGTTCCTGGAGGGAGGCCTGTGGCGACAAACATCTATTGTTGCCGAAGGTATCAAAAGTCCTATGAGGAGGGCCTCGTTAAACTATAAACCTAAACTTTGTCCTCCACAGCACAGGTCAAAGTATCGACTAAATATCTGAGGTATGTGCCAAAAGTGCAATTAAACACCTCGTACGACTGGGCCACTTGATTCCCAGATGTCCCCTTGCCTTTTCATCTAGCTTTTTATTGTGCTTTAACTTTCTTATATTTGTGGAGTGACGAGGCGAAAGCTGAGTGCCTTCCCTCACCAAGCTTTAGTCATAGTGCCGCCATCTTTATTGACACCACAGACTGAAAGAACAAAATACACCCAGACACGAGTGCATATAAAAATTGACTGTATCACACCCTCTTATGAAAAAAAAAAATGTTTCCCATTATCATCTGTAAAAAAGGGTAAATGTGGATGTTTTCTGTGACTGGAGTGCCCTAAATTAACTTTTCAAATGAAATACATATCCAAGGGTTTATTTTTATTTTTAAATAGATGTCTCCTCTACAAAAATACAGCCAAACAATATTTTTAATTAATAAAACCTGATGCAAAGACTCTAAATGTCTCAATTCATAACATAAAGAATTGGACACATTTATTAAGAAGAAAGGTAACAAACAATAATTGCTGCTGGGAAGTATTTGGAATAAAAAAGCACCTTCCCCATTCACAAGGCCTCAGCAAACAACCTTCCCCATCCCGAGTTTTTCATGGTGTTGTATCCAGGAGGCAGATAGTTCTGCTCTCCAGCTGAAAGATTCATTTGAGCCTGGTGCCAGCAGCAGCCGTGGCCCTTAATGAGCCCAGGACTGCAGACACGAAAGGGCAAAGACTCATTTTTATTACTCCTTTTATGATAATTATTAAAAGCCTCAATGGAAGTTATCTCCTACAATGAATTGTGGGCAATAAACACCCGTAATATCTTCGAGACGTCTCTTTCCCCTTTGGCACCTTGTGCTGCACTGAACTTGCCCCCGGGGCTACTGGACCAGGGGCTGGCGAGGAGGAAGAGCCGCATCTGGCCCCATTTCCCTGCTGGGCGCAGGCGAACACCAAGTGCAGCCGCTGTTCCTGCACCCAAAGGGGCTGTGGCAGGAACCTCCCGGGGCTCTGTGGTGGCAGCAGCAGCAGCAGCAGCAGCAGCAGGGGGAGGGTTGCTCCTGGCCTTGGCCAAAGAGATGAATACAACATGAAGGGCGGAGACCCCTAAAGGACAGAGATAACAGAGTACAACTTCCAGTTGTTAAAAAACAATCTGCTGGAACAAACTGGCAGGGTCTCATCGTTTCTGTTCCTTATCCAGTAATGAAATAACCACCCGGGTACTTTAGGTGTTACCTAGAGCTAAAAGCTGCTTCCTGTTCAATTTTACCATGGGCTTCACTGTTTCCATTGATAACAAAATCTTCTAGTTTTAATTACAAATAAGATATGTCTGCAGAATGGCTTCAGTTGATCGTCACCAAGGTGTCTCTAAACAGGCAGAAGCACAGACTTTCACTAGAAGGACGTCTACAGATTCACAGAGTGTGAATTTGTGCTTCCCTCTGAGCAAACTTGGTGCCTTAAGCTTAAGCCCTTAAGCCCTACAGCTTCTCCACTTTTTCTACATTGATTTTAATGCAAAGACAATAAAGCAGCTTTGTTACAGAATCACATAAAAAAAAAAAAATCACTGTCTGAAGACAGCTTTAACACAAAAAAATTATTTTCCATTATAGTGAAGGTAACTGATGATGATAAAAGCGTTTATGAGCTTTTTTCCTTCTTGGCTTTGAAATCCTGCTCTGGCTGCAGCTGTGCGTTGGGGGATGCTCCCCCTGGCATTAGAGAGCTTTAGAGAGTGGTCCTCACATCCAGGGTTCCCAACCTTCCCAGACTCTGCCAAGAATGTTGGGGTCTGTGGCTTGATCGATCAGGCATCTCACTTGGGTCTCTTCTGAGAGTCCATCCTCTGGCTCTCTGGCTCTGACGTTATGATCAGCGCTACCCCGAGCCACAGCTGCAAAATCATTATAAGGCAGCGACTTCTCATGGCCCAGGCGTAGTTCATCACTAAAATTGAGAACGCAAAAAAAAAAAAGCTCTTAGTAAAAGAAACAAGTGAAAAATCTGAGATGGATTTTAAAACACTAAGCAGGACGCTTCATTTTTCAAGACACGGAGGCTGTTCAATAGCTGCAGAAGGCTTGGCCAGTGAAGACTGGTGATTTCAGGTGTCCTTTACTGGTGAATATTTACCACAGATACTTCCACCTTGTCAAAGGTCTCTAACAGAGAAAAGGATGCAGCAGTTCACATCCCCAGCTGTTTTATCTCCTTACCTGCCCTGCTCATTTGTTTCTTCAAGAAGTATTTTGCTGCCTTTTCCTTTCAGCCTCCACTGCAAAAGGGGCTCCTCCCAAGTCCTGCACTTTTCAGTATTTGTATGGTTTTAAAACAGACTTGCTTTCTTTGCATTTTTTTCTTTCTTGATTAATCCAAAATGTCTTTTTAGAAGAGGATGGAAGGGATTAATTGTACTTTAACTGAACTTCAAAGACATTCTGGCTTGAGCCAGACTTGACTGGACTGACATAAATAACCCAAGAATGCCATCAGATTTGAATGTGATGGTTTTGGGAAGCAGCTTACCTCCACGCCTCCCATACAGCTGTTGAAGCAACGGCCCAGCAGAAGCCTATCGACTTAAATACTACCCCCTAATCAGACGAACATAAAGAACGTCAGTCTGAGGGGTGAGAAGTTAGGCAGGCTCAGGGTGGGGGTGCGTGTGTTGCCAGGAACAGTAAAACAGTTCAGGAGGCCTGGGCTGGAGCAGGAACGCTGGCGGGGAGCTGTCTGTGCCTGGGCTGGCAGGGTGATGCACAGAGCTTGTACGTGGACCAGAACGATTCTGACAGGAGGTTTGTTGAAACGCTGCCCTGTCTGCCTCTTCTCTTTTCCTAGCTGCCACTCTATCTGAAGGGAGCAAAACCCAGCGCAGGAGACTGCCAAAGGTCTGAGTGGAGCAGTTTAAAGCCAAAGGAGAGCATCTTACCAAGTGATTCTTGCTGGATTGGCACCCGTGAGCTTCCTTTTGACGTAGCTGACTTTCTGCAAAGGGTACCAGTTTACTTCAGCTGTGTTTATTTCCTTAATCCACGAGCCTCCTTTTTTCAGCTGTCTTTGTTCAAAGTTCTAAAGAGAAAGCAAATTTGCCCTCTTTATCATAAATCACATACTTAAAAAGACCTTTAGCTGCCACATCACAGCAAGTCAAGCCAGTAACTCTTAACTGCAGGCTCAACGGAGGACAAAGCAGGGAGATGAAATCTAGCCTCTGACTTCAAATTTAATTTACAACTGGAGTTACTGACGTGCAACTAGTTTCAGATTTTTTTCTCTGTAATTTTTAGTTTGATATATACAGTGTTGCTAGGTAAACTTAAGAGGGTCAATGCAAAAAAAATGAAAATATTTATGCTGCTGCCATAAGTGACATAATGTGATCAAGAGATACCCACATTTTTAGGATTATCATGCAGATAAAGAACAGTACACTGATAACACAGACATGTGCTGCTATTCTTTGTCCATCAATATAGAATTCTGTCATTTTAAACCCTTTAAGTTCAGTTTCTCTGAAAACTCAATAAAAAAAAGAAAGATAAAAAGAGCACTGAGAGTGAGCATCAATAAATACATTCTTTTTGATCAGATTTGCGTCCTTGTTACAGTTCAAGAATTTTCACATGAAGAAAAATGAAATAATCCCACCTTCCAGTCCAAAGAAGGCTCTTTTACAAAGACATCCATCGTGCTGATGAGGAGATCTGGATCCGCACGATAAGCCCTCAGGGCATGCACCATCACACTGTAAATGAGACCCCACTCTTTCACGGGCATCATCAGATTAATGAACTGGCGAGTCAGGCGAAAAGGCATCAACTCTGGCACACCCAAAAACTAGCCAAGGGGAAGGGGAGTCAAAAGAAAACAAGAATTAATAAACCTTGGAACAGAAGGATTGGAAATAGATACTTTGTTCTTTTTAAGCTTTGAAACCTTCTTTGTCACTTAACTGAAAATCATAGAATGGTTTTGGTTGGAAGGGACCTTAAAGATCATCGAGTTCCAACCACCCTCCCATGGGACACCCCCACTAGAGCAGGTTGCTCAAAGCCCCATCCAGCCTCATCTTGAACACTTCCAGGGATGGGGCTTCCACAACTTCCCTGGGCAACCTGTTGTGGTGTCTCACGACCCTCACAGTACAGAATTTCTTCCTAATAGCTAATCTCAATCTCCCCTCTTTCAGTTTGAAACCATTACCCCTTGTCCTATCTTACACTCCCTGATAAAGAGTCCCTCCCCATTGCTTCCATAGGCCCCTTTCAGGTACTGGAAGGCCGTTTTAAGGTTTCCCTGGAGCCTTCTCTTCTCCAGGCTGAACATCTCCAACTCTCTCAGCCTGTCTTCATAGCAGAGGTACTCCAGCCCTTTGATCATCTTTGTGGCCCTCTGCTGGACCCATTCTAACAGGTGAAAAAATACCGTGGAACAGAGTAAAACAGAACCAAGTCATGACATCAAAGCTCTAGTCATGAATATTTAGTGCCAGTGGCTGAAAGCATGTCTGAACTATACAAAACACCATCATATGGTTGGACTCAATGATCCCAAGGGTTTCTCCCAACCTGAATGATTCTACGATTGTATATAGACTCTGTGAAACTCTATAGCTCCCTGGCTCCCTGCTTGTCTGAGTATCTGGAAACAGATATTTAATTCTATTAACTAGAAATAACTCATAAGTGATTATTTTGCATCAGAACGATGGCAAATGAGGAGCACCAAATTTAGTACTGAGAACACACGTGGAATCACACATGAGAAATACAAACGCTGTAACAAGTTAATTAGAAAACAAATACCTGCGTAGCTGAGCCAAACGCATATCCAAAGTCTATTCCCACCATCCCACCCGTCTCCTTGTTAATCATGAAGTTGGAGAGATGTCTGTCTCCGATACCGAGTATCCAGTGGCTGATGGACATCAGTGCATGAGAGCTGGCAAAATGGGAGCGCAGGGAGAGGAAGGCTTCGGGAGACGTACTCATCTTCACAAAGGCTCGCCTAAACAAAACAGAACTCACCTGCTGCAGGCAGATACAACCCCAGCGCTCGTTTCACAACGTGCAGTCATTAATGGTGCACTCACCGCAGCAGGTCTTCTGGAACGCTGCTTTCCCTGCTTCTGAAAGACCTAACTGCTTCCGTACGGCTGGCGTTTCTGCAAGTCAATGAAAGAATAACGTTAGCTACCAAAATAAGAGCCCACTGGACATTAAAAGTTAAGATGTGTACACGGCTGCATTAGCACGTTCTTGCTTGCCCCAGAGAGTTTGTGCCCAAAATTGGTCACCTGATATTAAAAATATCCCCTCCTCTCTTTTTCTCCCAACAGTTGTTTCCAAGACTGACGTTTCTTAATACAAGAGAGTACACCGTTTTGTCTAGTTTCTCCCAGATTAATTAGATGGGTCTCCCAAATTAATTAGATGGGTTAGTTTTAATACAGAAACACAGTTGTGCTCTTCAGCAGTGTGCAGGGCCTGGACTGGCACCAGAAAGTAGTGCAGCACCAGGGGAAGTGACACAACTAGATGGTTGGTGCTGAGGACATCCATGCTGGACACATTTGGGGAGGAAGGGGGACTACTCTGGCCTAGGCCATGGCTGCTTCTGGTAATTGAATGCTCCTGAGCATCTGGGATGTGCTGAGTGATCTCCCTTCTAATCCCTTACGCTCTCTCCAGCCTAGTTTCATCTGAAAGGAGGCAAGGTGTGTTCCAGGGGACAGCTCTGCAACACAAGCCAACCTGGGGGTGACTGAGATCCCTTCAGAAGCACATTCTGGATCTGAATATGAGCACGTCTACATTAGTACTCGGTGAAATGGGTCAAAGTTTCCCTTTAAAAAGCAAGATGCTTCCTAAGTGGGTTATGAGCTCATCAGAAATGTCCTGCTGGAAACCTCACTTCCCACCCCATTACAATGCTAGATCTAGGCAAGTGTGGAAACTCCTCTGAGAGGATGCTCAAGTCGGGACCCAAACGATCAAATATTCTGAATTTCTCAGTGAATCACAGTGATTTTCTCTGTCCGTGTTCAGCAGGTGCCCTGGCTCCAAGGTAGCCCACCTCACAGCATCATCATGAACAAGACACCAAGAAACTAAGGTTGAGGAGGAGCATCTACTTCTAAATGTTTTCTTAAGGAGGTGAGCAAGGTTCTGGAAGAATTCCTCTGCTGTGCTGGGATTTTGGCAGTACTAAACTCCTCCTGCAGCGTACCTCCAGTAAGGCAAAGCAGCAAAATGAGCAAAAATCAGATCTAGCCAGCATATAATAAGTCAGATCATATTTTTTTTTTTCCCCTGGAATTTCTACGACTGTGTGTGCACACTCCAGTTTCTCCATTTTACACACAGTTCTCTTTTAAAACCAACCTGTACATAACATGGTATCGAGAGATGCCTTGTGCTTTGCCCCCCATCTTGAACAGCCACTCAGAGTAAGTGGCACGAGGTCCTCTTTTGCTAGGGACAAAAGGAAAAAAAAAAAAAAGAAGAGCTGATTATTTTCCTTCATTAAGTTATCACTCTACACTCAAATGTCTGCCAGGCTGTGTGCTGCCATGACCCAAGTGATTTTCACACACAGGTGGAGTCAGGAAGCTGCAGCCTACATTAATTTTAGCCTGGCTATGGAAGTGAACTTTATGCAGTCAGGGCATACGCTGATCCAGCCACCTCCTTCCCCCCAGCCTTGAATGCACTTCAATCATATCTGACAGAAGATTAAGACATCTCAAAGGTGTTAATCCATCAATAGATACCGTGAAAATTAGATGCTGCCTTGAGAAGAAAGCCCCCCAAATAAATTTTCCAGGGAGGGAAAGATATTTTTAACACAGCCTTGCACCCACTTGAGAACAATTATGTAGCCTCCTGCAGTAGGTGCTGCTGTTTGTCCATCCAAACCCATAGGGGATACAGAAAGGCAGCCCGTTATCTCCTCAGTGTGTACAGGAGGAGAGGAATAGGGGCTTGGACTTAAGGCATTAATTAATCTGTAAGAAGGCAGTCTTCATTAGTTGCACTGCTTATAGAATAATTTGATATTTTTCTCCCATCTTAACTAAATACACTAGACTGTAAACTTCTATTCCAGAGGGGCAGCAACTTAGCAGAGCCTTCTCTCTTCATTCCCTTCATTCCAAAGCATGTTCCAAGATACAGACATCCTTTCCAATTAAAAAGTATTTACCACTTAGACTGCGTAGCTCATCTCTTTGAGATAAATAAAATAATTTTAAAACTTCAGAAAGTTATTCCCCCCACCCCAACCAGAATATTGCCAGCAAGGATTTCACCAGAATTTTCCTTTGCTAGTGCTGTCATTAAACCACAGCTCAATATAAAGTGTCTTAATTGAAGTGTCTGAATTGACTTGATTGGAAAATATATGGGAAAACATTTAAAGTCTATATACAATGATAAAATAAGGTTACTTTTTTGGGATAAATCATAAGTGTCTTTCTAAAAACAGCTATCTTCTACATTTAGCATATCAGAAATTTGCTCCCCTCATGAAGTTGTTCTGTGTGAGTCCTCCTTCACTTTCTCAGTCAGTGAATTGAGACCAGCATAATACCACTGCTGTTCACAGAAGTGATGCAGACACCAGTAACACAGGAGCTGTAGCAGTTCCCAAACGCCTCACAAGCCAAGTAGCTACTGTAGAAATAAAGACTCTTTGGAGTCCAGCCTCCATGCTGGAGACTTCTCCAGCCTACCCCATAAACAAGGGAACTAGCGAAGAGAAATGGTGTTGACACCACTTTGATAAACTCAGAGATTGTGTACTAAGGCAACGTTGGTGAATAAAACCACATTTGTAAATTCTAGGATAGAAACGGGCTGAGATACTAGAATTAAATCAATTTTACAAATACTTATCCTCCAATTACAATCAAGAGAAAGCAAGCCCATTTATTCAAACCCAGCATTTGTACAGAGTCAGAGACAGTGTTCTTTTACAGTTGTGTTTTGTGCATCTGCTGCCAATTCCCCTGTCACCGACTCACGGCGGAACCCAGGTTCTGAATAGCTCCCTCTCTGCTCTGCCCCCCTCCCCTCTGCTCCCCCCCTCACTGACCTACGGCCATTTCCTGCCTGATCAAATCAAGAGATCAAAATCCTTTGCTTGTAAAATCAATTTGCTGATAAGGAAATGGTGATGATAATGACGTCACACATGATTATAAGCCTCTTGTTTAAACAAGCTGGGTGGAGGATATTCCAGGTACAATGGTACTCATTAAACAAACAGTTGCCAATTAGTAATTTGGGTCAGGAAGTACAAACTGCCTCCTTGCTTAGAGGTGCTTTTATTTCTTTGTTTTAAAAAAAGAAAACGCTGCCACAAGATTAACGAGAAACCCATTAGTAGTGGTCTCAGTGGTCTCCGTTGGAGCTGGCAGCTAAAGCAGGCATCACCTGTTATAGTTGATGTCTTCCTCTTCAGACATGCTATTCTTAAGGAATTCTTTTAAAGTACAAGTATTTTCCAGCCACTTGATGAGTCCCAGTCTGGAACAAAAGAAATCAGAGATGTGAACAAGTACCTCAGAGCTGAACTTCAGAGGAACACGGCAAATAGGAAGCAATGTTCTAGGGCCTGCCAAAAAAACAGGCTGGAAGCCACCCATTTAAATATATCCTGAAACACAGCTTCCAGACAAAGCGATTTCAATGCTGTTTAAAAAGAAAAGCAAAAAACAAATAAACCAAGACCCAAAGCACTCTGAACCAGAATCTGGCACGCACAAGTTTTACTTTCCAACCTCTCAACAGTAATAGATGTTAACATTCTGTCCCTTGAAGATAAATGCCTACCTTGTTGTCATGGGGATGACCTGGTAAGTTTTTAACTGCATATTCCTTTGGCTACATGAAGCATCTTGGGAAAGGATGATGTTCATTACATCAAACAGCTGCTCAATACGTTGGTCTTGTCGCAGGTCTTCACCACCTTTGACAAGAAAAGGATACTCCTGCTCATCACTGCCTCGGATCGTTATACGTTTTGGTTTCCTCAAGGATTCCATTACACTTATCTTGGAAAAAGACAGAAAATAGCAAAATATTTGTGAAAGAAGACTTGGCCCTACAGAATTATCACTGATATTAAGATTATCTGGCATTCCAAGATAGCATAATCAATTGCTCAATTACTACAAGAAGAACAAATGTCTTTTTCCTTTATGTGCTGCAAGATGCATATGCAAGCAACAACCTTGCTATTGTCAAATTCTTCAAATGGAAAATGGCTTTACATTCGTACCAAGCTTATAAACATACCCGTTCATCAAATCCAGAGATTTTTGCGTGGTACTCTGGCAGTGGTTTCCCTTTTCCATCATATTGCCCTGAAGTGGTAATGGAAAAAAATGAAAGAAGAAAAAAGTGACGTAGACTGAATTTTAATATTTTTTTTTACGTGTGTTTAAGAACAGAACGCACTTCCTAATATTTTGTCAAATTGGTAGAATGATAACTATGAAGAAAATGTTTTAAAATGCACAAAACCCCATCATACACATCAAATAATTTTATCTGTGAGTTACTAATATTCTTTCCTTCTTAAGCTGTTAGAATTGTAGGTCTTAGTGGTTTAAGAGGACACAATCTTTTTGAACTAGATTTAAACATATATTAGAATTATATACCAGATTTCCTGGATTCAGGTCTTTTAAATTTTAGATACAATTTTAAAAATCAGGACTACATATTAAGAACAGTTTTAAGAGATGACCAATGATCATTGTTATTTCAGATGAAATCTACCTCTGCCAGAGAAAAGGGCCACATATGGCCCTTATGCCAACATAACAAGCAGAGCTCAAGAACAGCAACTTTTTCCTAAGGGACAGGTCACCATTGACACCGAGGGGGAACTTACCAGGAACCTCTAGCTCGCTCCTCAAGAACTCAGCTTTGAATTCACTCATCCACGGTGAATATTCCTTCAGGTTTCCAGGTTCTTTATAGTTTTTGACCATTTTTGAGAGGAGAGAAGTTGCAGTCGCATCAAAGTCACTAGCCTTCATATCCAACAGTTCTGAACCACCTCTTCCAAAATGATGGTCAAAGTCCTTCCCAAAAGCCTGAGGTTCATTCATAGAAAGGACTCCTGTTAACACAGTGCTAGGAACTCCCCAAGAACACTTCTCATCTATAAACACAGCTTCACCTGAATTCCCCAAATCTAGCATCTTCCACTCCAGTTTTTTTCTCCATTATTTCTAGAACATCAGAACTTCTTCACTGCCTGCTTGTTAGAGCCACCAGCTATCATTAACAGAAATATCTACATTTCACCAACCCAACAATATCAAACATCTCTGGAATTACATCATAAACCTTTTTGCCATATCAAAATCGGAAAATTTTCCCTCCTTACCTCCTCCAGTTGCAGTTTGATTCTGAGTGAGTGTATCAATAGTGCTGCTCATTAAACTTAATACATGTACTTCATCTGCTTACAAACAGTTAGTAAAATATTAAATATAAATATTTAAATTTGGACCTATTAAACAAATACAAATTCCATTATGAAGCTAAATAACCCTCAACTGTTCAATTTGTAAATGGTAAAAAAATCCCAAACAGATGGATAAGTTAGTTAACCTTTTTTTCACTGCTTATAACTTGAATGCCCTGTGCTTTATGGGAGTTCCAGGGGTTTTATTGGTTACTACACAGCAAGCAAATACAGCCTAACTAATTTTATACATAACTTTTTTGCTAGCCAAAATGCGTATTACATGTCACATAGCTTCATATATTAAGAGAATTTTTTGCATTGTGTTAGCAAATGACAATTTCAGTATTTTATTTAGTATCACATTTATTATTCATCATTTGCTTTGAGATAATTAGGATGTAAAATACATAAAACCATATTTTAAAAGTATTTTAAATATCCTGATAAAGGAGAACTGCAAAGACATCTCAGACTGATCCATTTAATAAACAAAGTAAGTATTATCTGCAAGCAGCTAACTGCGCTGACTTCTTGTCTTCATAATTCAAGGTTCTAGAAAAAACAGATGTCCCCTCTTGGACCTCACTGGTATTAACGGCTTGGAAAGATATGTAAGCTCACTTGTTTTTTCAATGCCTGATCATTTTTCTCCCAAGCTAAGAAGGACACAGCTATTTCTCTGAAGTTAATGAAAATACAAGAAAATATCATCCTTCTGAAGAAGAGACTGCTACAGTCAACATCTTTATCACTTTAAATCCGTTTCCAGATGATCATCCGATGGCTTTTTCTGCTCTGTTCTTTGACTTACTTTAAAATACAAGGCAGCAAATATTTAATAGCCTTAATATTGTATTTTAATTAACATAATCCATCAACAGTGTTTAATTTACATATTACTGGAATTTTACAATAAAAATTAAGGCAAGACTGCATATACACAGTAAATATGAAGATTACAAGCCTGAAGCACTCCGCATATTAGAGCAGTACTATGTGTCAGTCAAAAGATATAACTTTTCTTTTCTTTTTTTTTTTTTCCCCAGCAAAGCCACTAGAACCTGTAGCTATGCTGACAGAACACTGGTTCTGTTTCTCCATTAATACCACAGCAAGAAGGCACAGAATTCAGACTCTGTGCACCACCCCCTGACCCTCTTCTCCTGCAGCCACTGGTGCGTGAAAGGAAAGCTGCTCTCCCTCCTCCCCTCAACAACCCCACTACCCCTCTTCCAGCACTTCCCTCACTCTGTAAATTCAACAACTAAAAACCCATCATCACTACTTGCAGCATCATCTCCTACTGCCCATGTTTTGTTTTTTTAAGAGAACCATGGATTTATTGAGGTGGGCCACAAGTGGACACAAATCATCCTAGAAACCAAAAGCTGACTGCCTCTTTCCTCGTGCCTGCCAGGTCCCTTGCTGTGCTTGTAAGCCATGTGGCTCAACCTACAGCTGCTCCTCTCCCTTTACCCCCAACCCTACAAATTCCTAACCCTGTACTCTACTCTCAAATTTAAAGTCATTACAATCAGAAACCCAGCTTATCTTGCAGCAACATATTCAAAGGGTGAGTATGCCCCTAAACTCCCAACTGCCTTTTCCGCTGCTGCATCCCCTCACCTCCTCCCAAACTCACACCTTACTCTCAATCTCCACTTTCCCTACTCATGGGGAAGGAATCTCCCCAAAAGACACTCTAAGTTCATCTAATACTGATGTGACATAAGAATGGCCATACGGGAGAGGCCTGGATCCACCCAGCCCTGGCCAGTGGGCTATCCGCCTACAGTACAAGCATACAGCCATGCTTCTACAGGAGCATCTCTCCTGGCCTCCAGGGATTTGCAGCTCAGGGATTTCTGGACTCAGAAGCGTGTATTTGTATGTAAAAGCTCTCCAAGCATTTTCCCCATGCTATTGTCTACTTGCTATGTGAACCGATGAAAGTCTCTGTAATACCCTGCAGGAGTTCAGCACTTAAGTGTGTACCGAATGAGGAAACACTTCTCCCTGTTTGTTTTGAACCTGCCATTTCCAGAGAATATTTACCCCATGCTTGGCACTCCTGATTTTGAGAGCCTTATTGTATCTGCCCTCATTGTGTCTTTTCCAACTGGAGGAATGCTAAAGTTGTTCCTTGTAGAGAGGTTACTCTGTACCTCTAATTATTCTAGCTGCCCTGAACCTTCTCTGGTTTCACTCTGTCTATGTTGAGAATTGCAGATGAGCACTACAGTGTTCAAGAAGCAGGAGTCAGAGAAGGCTGCTATGTCAGGTTGGACTTGGTGATCTCAGAGGTCCTTTCCAACCATGACAATTCTGTGATTCTGTCAGCGTGTAAATCCATGTTTCGTTCTCTATTCTTAATGACAACTAACCGTCGCGTTTCTTTCCTGACTGCTCTTAAGTATTCACAGTTGATGTTTTCATAGAACTATGACAAATCAAGGTTTTGTTCTTGAATTGCAGTAGTCAGCTCAAACACAAAGAATTTATACACGAAACTAGGGCGCTTTTTTTTTGCCACATGCACCACTTCATTTTTCTACACTGACATTCACTATTTTAGATCTCAGCCAGTTTTGTAAAGTCCTTTCTGTAATTCTTTATAGCTGTAATTCTTCTGAATAACTTAAGCTAAATAACTTGTTATCAGCAGCAAAGTTGAGTAGCATAATATAGCAAAACACCCTAAAGTGCTCATACATCCTTGGCAGCAGGGAAAAAAAAACCAAGGCCAGATTCCTGTGCAAGTTCATGGATGGTCAGAGAGGCCCAGGCCCTGAGAACCTGCCAGAGTGCAGAAAGAGGAGCAGAAGCTGCATAAGAGGGAACATTTAGTTCTTCAGGGCAATCAGAAGTGCCAGTTGAACTGTAATAAGTCCATAGTGTCTAGCAAAGAAAGCCCAGTCTTGTATTCCTGACCTGATCTCTTGTCCCATCAAGTCCTGCAACACCTGTAAAAGCTGTGACCTGGTCCCCTCTTTTGACTTTCTCATGCCTTCTAGAACAGCACACTTTGCCAGTACTACTCATACATACCCGAATAAACCTTTTCCTTGCCAATCCAATGCCAGGAGTCTCTAAGTTTCCCAGATTCTTGTACATTCCATCATACATTTCCTTAAGTTTATTTTTATTCCTCTGAGCTTTTACCAACTCATTTTTGACATCCTCAACCCAATCCTGCAAACAGAAGGAAACAGATCAGTACTGAGGAAAGGTTTACTGACCCCCTGCTCAGATTGCATTTGGGTTACTGTTATTTACTAGTGGTCAACTAATGACCAAAAGAGCAAACAAAAGGCTATGGAAAAATTTCCCTTTCATTCTGTTGATAAGATGTTTCTACTTTATTAACATAATTATGGTTACTACCATAGTGTCTTGTCCAAACTAAGAAAGCCTCTATGCGGCCAGGAGCAATACACCAAAGACAAGACAGGAATCCTTTGGACTGTGGGATCAGAATGTAGCCATGGATGCCCAGCAGAGAGCAGGGAAAGGACACAAGGACACAAGTAGTTAGAAATTATAGAGATGGCCACAAATAAGAATTCTGTAACAGTTTCAGACCAATTAAGGAAGACTGACTACTGACCATGGGGCAGGACAGAGGCCCTGAAGGAAAAAGTTGAAAAGGGCTAATGCACAACAGCCAGCTGGCACAAGGGAGGGAGACCACCACCAGCGAAAGCTGCTGACAGCACCCTGACATCACCACCAGTTGGCTCTGGGTTGAACCACATCCTCTGGCTGTGGTGTCAACCGAGCTGCAGAACGCCCCACCCAGCCCTCTCTTGCCTAAACAGAGGGTGAGGAATGAAGGGAAAGAAAAGGGGGGGAATAAAAGAACCCACACACTTTACCTTGAAAAGCATTATGGGATTAGAGAGCTGTTCCAGGGAGCGAACAAAATCTTGAACTACTCCTCCTCTGTCTAACTTATTCTTGATCCTTTGAAAGACAAAAAGGTGCATCACAATACAACAGGAACTACTATCACCACCAAGCCTGCGGACAAGTCACGATCCAGATTCTCTGCTATCTTAACAAATATATTTGGGGGTGGGTAGGACTCTCCCCTCAGAATTCTCTTGTGGTCTGCACGACTGTCCTTGCCACGCAGCTCCCAATTTTTTAAGTGTCCCACTATGAAAATAGGAGTTTGGTGGGGGAGCAGAAAGCATACTTGCAACAGAAACAGGCATTAAACAGACTATCCTGTCACAACAGTTATTCAAGGGTGACAGTTTGTGAAGCACAAGATTTAGATCAAGAAGATAAAGTGAAGAAATTCAGCAAACATATCAGAGATTTGAAAAAAGGCAAAAGGGCATGTAGAACTGTATTAATGGCTCTACAGCACTGTGTGATAAAAGCTGAGTTTTGCCTGAGGATTAATTCAGGTTTCATCACACGGCAAAAAGGGGAAGGGACGCCTTGTAGAGGAAGGTGCATGGTGCACTCAGAATAAGTAGAGAAGAAGACAGCAAACAACTGTTGTTCCCCAAAAGACAGAATTATAGAATCGTCTAGGTTGGAAGGGACCTTTAAGATCATCTAGTCTGACCATCAACATAACTCTGACAACTCTGACATCACTAAACCATGTCACTAAGCACTACGTCAACCCATCTTTTGAATATCTCCTGGGATGGTGCCTCAACCTCTTCCCTGGGCAGCCCATTCCAATGATTAATAACCCTTTCAGTGTAAACATTTTTCCTAATATCCAATCTGAACTTCCCCTGGTGCAACTTGAGGCCATGTCCTCTTGTCCTACCATCTGTGACTTGGGAGATTAACCCCTGCCTCTCTACAACCTCCTTTCAGGTAGCTGTAGAGAGCGAGGTCTCCCCTCAGCATCCTCTTCTGAACAACCCCAGCTCCCTCAGCCTCTCCTCAT
Organism: Nycticryphes semicollaris; assembly: GCA_013400055.1. Lineage (NCBI taxonomy): Eukaryota > Metazoa > Chordata > Aves > Charadriiformes > Rostratulidae > Nycticryphes > Nycticryphes semicollaris. The sequence continues at coordinate 1,478,121 of VXBJ01002090.1, read as the reverse complement.
AAGACTTATTCTCCAGACCCCTCACCAGCTTCATTGCCCTAATACTAATAATGTGCATCCATTTCACTATCCCTCTCTGAAGTCTGGTAGGAGCATCTATTCTTTAAATATCTCTGCTTTCGCTTGGTATTGTAACGACTCTAGATGTCCAAGCAAGCTTCCTCTTCATCTTTGATGGGTACTGACTCTCACTGCTGTGAAGTCTATTATGGTAAGGGCCTAATCCCGCACTGGATTTCTCTTCAGCCTCAGCAGAGTAGGAAAAGGAAAAAGAAACTTTGATTACTGCAGAATTACCAGTAGAAAGGGCTTGCCTCCTGTGGTCATCTTGTTTTTCTTCAAAAAAATTCTAACTTCCCACAGCCTGGGGACTATATATACCCAACGCTTCAGAAAGTATTCAGGCCACCAACTTGATTATGTCTAATACTTAAGAAAGCTTAGGTGTCGGTTCTCCCCGTGCCTTTAAATGAGAACACAGTGTGCATGGGACTACCCCTAAAGTTTCTCATGCAGAAAACAGTTTCATTAGAAAAAAAAATAAGTAAGTCTCTCCACTCCTGAATAATAGTAATACAAGAGTTACTCTGATTGCCAACTCACCTTTCTACAAATTCCTTGTTCTTACAACCAGTTGCGGTACCTTTGAAACAGTAACTTTCACTGCTGATCATGAAAGGGTAGATGATTGCCTGGGGATAGGTATTTGCGATCTCTTCAACAGTATGTTGCACGGCCACCGCTTCATCCTTGTCAAGTAGTGCCATCATCTGGCTGATCCAACCAATGAACTGCCAGCAGGGAACCGAAGCAAGCTGCAAAAACACAGATACTACTTTCAACTTTGGTCCTCCTCAAAAAAAAAAAAACAAAACACAAAAATGCTAACAGAAGTGCTCTGTGGCCCAGCATGACAGACAGAAACACAGGAAAGGGAAACAGAGAATGTCAACTAGGTTGCAAAAAACATCCCATAATAAAGCAGATTTTATTATTATTACTACTACTGCCACCACCACCACTAACTACTGCTGCTTAAAAGATTTTCCTTTACAAAGATTTGCAGTTTGTTGATTAGCAGGAAGATTTATACTCAAACTTGTGGCTTTTCTGTCTGGGCACAATATAATAGGTTTTGAACACCACACACAAACAACTCAAAAATTTGAAGGAATAGTTCAAAACACCATTGGGCTGAAGTCTTTCTTTGAGTAAAAGCAAGCCAGGAAGGAGAACACTGGAACTCCTACCACAGTTTTGTTCTTCCTTCAACGTTGAAGAGGTTTGGGTTTACTGACAGACTAATTTCAGTAGAGCATCCCCCACCGATATGCTTTGTGCTCACCTCATTCCAAAAGCAGTATTACTTCTGAAAGGAGTACTCTGACCCCTTTCCTCCTGTCTCATGTATTCCTACCTAATGCAATTCAGTATTTTCTAACAGGGTTTAGGATCAGATTCACAGAATCACAGAATATCAGGGATTGGAAGGGACCTTTAAAGATCATCTAGTCCAATCCCCCTGCCGGAGCAGGAACACCTAGATCAGGTCACACAGGAATGCGTCCAGATGTGTTTTGAATGTCTCCAGAGAAGGAGACTCCACAACCTCTCTGGGCAGACTGATTGTCAATGTTTATCTCTCAGAAAGACAGAGGACAAAGAAATGCCTGGCAAAATTCTTTTCTGTGTGAGGTTTGTTAACTGGACCAGGTGCCAAGTTCTGTTTGAACCATCAGAGCTTCACTGTGGCCACACCTCGTGCACCTCTGCCGGTTTTGCTATGTTCTCGGTTTCTTGGAATAATAACCTGTGTTTCGGTCCCTCTTGAGTTCTTCCTCTGACAGGGCCTGGCATTCTGTGAGCACGAGCACAATGGGCTTGAGAACATGGGCAGGCCAAGGCAGGAACAGGCATAAGTCACAGAGGACCTCTCAGCTTATCTGTCCCAGGACAGCAGGGAAGGCCGCCTGGCCCAGGGTATCATGCCATGAAATGGCAATGCAGGGACAGGTCGTGGAAGGGAGGAAGAAACTGTAGTGACCTCTGAAGTGAAGCAGGACAGGGAGAGGCAAGAGAAGTGGAAAATGAGCCTGGAAAAGCTGTTGGCTTCATGCATACAGGAAACTCAGCTTACAGAAATAAGATACATTCCTCGCCCTAATCCTATGCACCTTTATCAGCCCACTTAAATTGTTCAGAAGGAAGAAAAATGGTAACATTTTTTTTTTTCCAGCTAACATTTTTTTCCAAACTAACATTTGGAACCAGAATAATGATAAACAGTTAAACTTTTGAGGAAAAGCTTTCTTGTTCACATGAATTAGATTCAGCAAGTCAGAGAAAAGACAAGGAACAATGATGGAATAAAATTTATCTGATTTACTTGAAGCAAAACTTACCAGTCTAACCTCTCTGTCCATCCAACCTCCACCCCCACCTTTTAAATTCGATTTATAGCAGCATTTGCTGCCAGGAAAATGGAAGCAACTAACCTCTCGTGTCACTAGACCCAATGTCTCTGCTGGATATCTTTCAATTATTTGCAGCAGTCTAGGAAATCTCAGCCTGGCTTCTCTGGAGTTCAGTTTTAAAGCTTTTATCATTTTCTCCACCACAATAGCCGGGAATAACTGTAGATCTGCAGCGTTAATTTCTGCCAAGAGACATTAAACAAGAATTATCAGAAACACCATCACTTGTTCCATGTCTTTGATCATCTGGAACGTTCATCTTTACAATTCAGTATATTTTTTTCCTCAGTATATTTTGTATTTTTACTTTGTTCTCCTTCCCATCTGTTTCAAGCGCACACATCAGCAACACGTGTACTTGGGGACTGTAAGGATTAGCTTTATCAGGAAACTGCATCAGTGCTGGTATCTCGCCTGCTTTAAACACAGAGCTGCTGTGGTCTGGGAAGGAACAAGGGAAGCATCTGCTGGATGTCACAGATATCTGACAAGCGAGAGGGAGACTTCAAGTGATTCACTAGTACCAAAGCTAGAAATAATAGTGGGGGGGAAAAAAGGAATATAAATACTGTTGAACTGGAGGACAAACTGCTTCATTTTCATTCAAGCTGTGCAGCTCAGGGAGACCTCCTGGATATCACAAAAGCTCATGTAGCACAGGCAAATCCACCTCACATGCTTAGGAGAAACTCCTGACTAACCAAGCAAGCCTTCTTCTTCCCTACGCAGATGCTGGTCACAGAAACCGACCAAAGTCATATAGGCATCGATAACTCCCATCACATCCACGTGTTCCATGGAGTGGGACTGCACCTCCTCTTCGGACTTCCTCGTGGCACTGCTGAAACACTGAAAAGCCTTCTTGTTCAGGCCTGCCAACACCTGGAATTCAACCATAAGAGGAAAAAAAGACCTGTTAGCGAGTAGCATTCTACAATTCTTTTTGAAACTGGAGCTTGGTTGCAAGTGCTGAGTAGATAAAACTTTAACTGCATTGGACATTTTCAGCAGCTGACACAAAGGAAAAACATTGGGACGTTACTTCTAGCAATATTTTCCACAATTTTAATTTCCACAATTTTTAATGGAAAAAACCCAAAACCACACTTTTAACTTAAAGTAGTCTCTGGAAATGTTACATGGATTTTTTATAACTGCAAAAAAAAGTTAATGTTACTAGAGTTTTTCCAAACAGTTAACAGAAAACACAATGAAATATGTTATTTTTTCCTATTAAGACATATCTACAACATTTGCATTACAGTTACACTTCGAACTTATTGCCAACAAGCTTACCAACATGAGACACTGTACCTATTGTAGTTATTAAACAAAATTGCTGCAGAACAAGTTGGAACAACAATTAAAAAAATGCTGTAACTGAAATGAATCAGTTTGAATTTCAAGTAGGCAGAGGGAAATTACTGGGATCATAGTACTGCTCAATACTGAACTAAAATAATGCTAAGGTCCTTAATTTTATAGTAGTATCTGGTATAGCAATCTGGCTGGTCTGACACAGAGCTTTTATGCTCCTTTATGCTCATCTTTTACATTTCTTTAAGAAGAATACTCTTAATAATTAGCTAATAAATGAAACTTAAGCTTCTGCTCAAGTTCTTACAGACCTTAAAATTTCATTCTTTTTTTTTTCCCCCAAGGAATCTCTTCTTTATCTGTTTTTCTTTAACAACTCTAAAACCACAAATCAAGGACATTTTTTTTGCTGGTTTATATTGATATAGTTTATATCTACGAGTCTTTATAGTGGCTTTACAAATTAATAGAAGTAAGTCAGAAATAAGAACTTCAAATTCTTACTCAATTTGACAGACCAGAAGTCATTCCTGCAGCAGCACCTCCCCAAAAGACGCAAAGATGACCCGTGTATGGTCTGTCTTAAAAACCCTGTCTTCTCTTTCACTGAAATTATTTAGATAAAATAAGCACATCAGTATCATGATCAGTATTATAAAGATCTCTTTATGAAATAGCATAGTCTGCCAGCATGAAGAAGCTCGGAAATGGGCAGCCGAAATAAAGGCATTCTTTAAGGATCACGTTCCCAAGTTTTGTCTTGCCACCTTGGATGCAGGTGCTATGACTATGTCTTTCACCTCCTCACAAAATGCAAGAACATAGAAACACAAGAACACTCTCCTAATTACAAAGGCTACAGTGGTGCAGCACTCCGGGAGTGCAGAAAAACAGACAAAATAGCAACCGCATCACTTTTTGTTCGGTTGGGTTTTTTTTACTTCCCCTAGCTGGTGTTCCTGGACAAATCACTGCTAATAGCAATGGCCTTGGCATTCTCTGTATCTATCCATAGCCATCGCTACCTGTTGAAGCAGTGATCACAATACTGAAATACCTAAAAAGTTTTTCCCCTCTCATTTACCTTTTCAGGACTCTCAAGGCTTTCTCCTGATAGAGCTGATATTTTTCCAGCTTTTTCTTCCTCGATTTGCTCAAGGCATCTTGGATCCTGACTAAGAGCATTGGCCATGATGTTGTATGTAGTACCCAGAAGGAGGTTCTGGTTTCGGAAGGCCGTTATGTTCTTGCTAAGATAGTCAGATTTGGTATCTTCTGTTGGAATGCAAAAACAAAGTCAGGAATTTGACAACAAAGCTGCTTTGTAAAATAAACAAAGTGAAGCGGAGAGAAGGCTGTTACCAAGGAGGGAGATGGTTTTTAACGCTGTGAGCAGACGTTCAGGACAGCTCTGGTTCCGGCTGCAGCTATGTGTAAAGCGGCAATAGGCGTAACTCCACCTCACCAGCCAGTCTTCCCTTGTTTTGGCATCTTTGCGCACGTCTTTCAGAAGCTTCTTGGCAACTGAGAAGGTGTTCTATATTCAGATTAAGACAGAATTTTCAGATAATATATCCAAAGAGGGAATAAAACCTTTCCGCAACCAAATCAGTGGATGAGAGGCTTTAGGCAACACAAGTAAAGCTATAATAAAATGAAGATAGGTCCACTGCTTGTTTGGTCTCATATTCAAAACCAGATTTGTGCTAATGGAGAAATTTGAAAAGAAAAAGGAGAACAGAGGTTTGACAAACTGAGGAAATAAAAATAATTCTATCTGCATGACTAAACAGGCATTAACTACTTTGCAGTACAAACACTGCAATGTACCTTGGTTTATAACACCATTAAGCAAGTGACTTATGTTTGTGTACTGATGAGAAGTTTTATGTAAGTAACATTAAAGGAATTTTTGTTTTTCCTTTACCTCTTTAAGACTGTATAGTCTGCACAGCACTATTGTTATATTTGGTAATTACAGTGCTTAAAATAAACTTTGTCAATGATTGCAGATTTCTGCAGCATCTCACAAGATGAGGGAGACTTTGACTTAAATATTATCTGTCTTGCCTCAAGCGTTAAACTCTAAAGGCCCATTATCAAGCATGGTTATGTTTCAGTCATTTTAACAGTCTCATCCAAACCAAAAATTCTAAGTCACTTAGCTTTGGTTCTTTACAGAAGAGTTAACCTAACAGCATTAATGAAAACTGTAAAAAAATAAATAAATCATGTTTCATCATTGCCGATTGAATCTGAGTTTGATTTGCTTTTTTGTACAGAAGAGATTATTTGCAAATGAGAAAGCATAACGTTTGGTTGCAAGCATCGCTTCCACTAAAGGCTGGAGCATTTCAGATACCTTATTTATATGCCCTTTAGAGAGCCAGAAACCATCCATGGATCAAAGGGGCCTTCAGGCACACTTCCAGTAATGACAAATTATCAGTAAGTTTCTAATTAACAGTTATCTATTTATTTGCTTTCTGTGTGTAACTAACTTTCTCGAGCTTACAAAATGACCTGGACGGCAAGGTCAAAGACAGACAAAGTCTGCCCTGGCAAAAAGGTGCCCAAGACCACATACGAAGCTTTTCCAGCTGTAGTTTATATATATTTTCTCACAAAACTGGAAGCTCTCAGACAGTACAATCACCTGTTTTCTGGCACTTTCTATCATCTTCATTTTCATGTTAAATTTGCAGCTTTTAATCATTGAGTAAATGTCTTCATTCTGTTGATCCACTTCCATTTGGTCATCAGCACCATGTTCTTCATCCACCTCCATACTATCATTGGACTGATCACAGAGAAGTTTCTCCTGCAGCTTGTCAAGAAAGAAACACCTGCACAATGACAAAAGAAGTACAAATCACTCTGGTGTGCACACAAAGGAATGGACATTCCAAAGTGTTGATCTGTCTGACAGTAAACAAAGCTAATTAAAAATGGCAATCTCTAGCCATCAGCCATAGCAAGGGCTAAACGTAGTTCTAAGAGTCTGGAAAGTCACTACTGGGAACATGTTGACCCTGAGAACATTCTAGAATCCTGAATCGATGAGATTAAGTATTAAAAGAGTCCATGACAGAGTAGGATTTTTTCTTAGTTTGTTATTTTAAAAATCATATCTACAATCCTAAAGTTCACCAAACCATAATTTCTAGTCCAACTTGACAGCAGTGCAAACTAGCAGGAGTCTCGTTTATACAGTGCATGTGGCTGTACTTTATGGCAACCTGCAATTCAAATATGTACGACACCAACATATGTAAACACTGAAATTTGTGTCGCAGAAAAGACCAGTGACCATAATCAACTTTTGAAATGGGATTGCTATAAATCAATGCCAAATCCTTTTCATTTTCATTCTACAACTAGTCCTATCTAATTTAATGGCATGGCTCATTATGTAGGCTGTTACTCAATGCAGGGGAAAGCATTGCAATCTCGAACAGGGGTAGGTGCTGAATAAAGGCACATCCTTCGACGCTAATTTGAGGTAAAGGTTTTCTAAAAGCACAAAGTGTTTGAGACACTGACAACCTTTCAAGTCATAAATGTTTTGAGACTTTATAAAGGAGTAAGCCACAGAATATATTCTGCCTAATATCTAATTGCAATAAACTCTTCCAAAGCCATGCTTTCCTGACACCCGGAGATACTAAAATAAATTACAGAGCTTAGTGGGTATGGGCAGCGATGTTGAAGCAGCTGTCCTCCAGAAAAGAAGGACAAATCTAGATATGCACTAGAAGAATGTTTTGGGATGGAGATAGATACTACAGGGAGGACAGATAACTTTCAAAAAAACATTCCAGCTTCTTCAGAGCTAATCCAAAGCAGTCTCCAGAGAGCCTTTGTTCTTTCTAGCAACAGTCACACAGCAGAAACCTCTAATTATAGCACTGGCCATTAACTTTCCTATAAACATGTGAAGCATTGATAGTGACGGGACTAGGCTTATTTTGTATGCTCCCAAACTTTGTAACTGCCTAGAAAGCAGGTAAGTATTTTTATTCATAATAGATTGGCCTTTTGGGTGGTGTTTTGTTGAGCTAAATGCAGCTGATGTACTCAATTACATGTGGATGTGTTCAAGGGCTGCTGAAGTGAGCCAGTTTGTACATCTCATGTAGTCACCAAAGCTAGAAAATGCCTAAACTAACGTTTATGTTTCCATATAAAAATGTGGTTTATTTCTTGTCTGTTTCTCAACCTCCTTTTACTGCTCACTAAAAGTTAGTCACACAAAACCCAGTTGTTCTGATAAAGCTATTACAACGGTTTAAGAAAAGAAAAAAAAAAAAAAGTCACTTAGTGGATCAACAACCTCTCCATATGAAAACAAGTAGAATTAGAAAAAGCACCTCTCAGAACTCAACAGGCAGACAGAACTAAAGCTAACTCAGGAATGTAATTTTACCGATTTGTAATGATATCATCCCAGATGTTCATAGGATCCATTTTAGCATCTGGATATCTGCTTGTCCAAATTCTGAGAAGTCTCTTAAGGGAAGCCTGTGAAGCTAAGTTACCTAGAAATCAATCAAGAGTACTTTAAATGCATCTAAATCCAAAAAGCGTGAAAAAAACCTAAACCAAACATAATCTAACGTTGAAACCATAAAACTGCAATGAAACCACCCACTTGCATTTCTGGGCTTGCATTAAATACACTACTTGGTGATCACATTGATTCTGTCTGTTGCCATAGTACATGAGATTCAATAGGGGCATCAGTGTCAACTGTCACTGGGAATCACCAATGGGGAGCTACCTTTCCATACAGGAATATGCTGGAATATAGTGGAATTGTTAATTAAATGTAATACATAATTTGGATAGTGTGTATAAATTTGGATTGTGTGTATAAATTTGTATTTCATGCCTACCTCAGTAGCTATATATTATATACCACATCCAGCTTTTATATGTCTACCACTATTTGCTACTAGAAATAAATCCAACAAAAATATCTTTGTTTAAAACTATTACTTGCACTTTTAGAAGAGATACTTCTATCACAATAGCTAAGCTAATAGAACTTTGCAATAGAACACAGAATTATTTTCCAGCCTTTCTTACACAACTGCAATAGTCCTTACTGTCAAGAAAACAGTCAGAAGTAATTCCAGACATATGCTCCTTCAAACAGAATTTCAGTCTTTTAAATGTGGAAACAGAAATGCAAAGTTCAGGAAAGCATGATTATTCAACATAATGAAAGCAAAATCACTTAAGAAAAACAAAATCTTTACTTCTCTTGGTCATAAAATTGATGAAATCCTGTATTTCTGTCAAAGCTTGTACAGACTGCAGTTTGGTCATTCGACTTTGATATAACAAAGTATCAATACTGGAATAGCTCTGAAAAGAAAAGAACAGAACAGAACAGAACAGATTTCATACACAGAATTTACAACATGACTCTATTCAGTGCTCTACATACTATTTATCTGATTCTGCTATATATTAGCCTCTAGCACTGAATCTTTTACAAACAGTTTAGTAACCTGTAATCTGAGAGTAACTGCTTTGGACAAGCACAGAGGCATATTTTAGTTGCAATTCCTATCCTAGGTCTTAATGATAGTCCTACAGTCTAATTAACACTTGGTAATGGATGGAACTTGTAACCACTCAATGTGACATTTTCTGTGAAAGTTTGTTCTGGGGACAGGAGGCTTCTGAAAAGATGAATGAAATAAAACTGCTATTAATCTGCACAAAGAATTACTCTGAAACGGTAACTCTGAAAAATTTCCAACAGATGAAATCTGTAAAACAAACCAAACAAAAATGGGAGGATGCACTCCACTGGCTGGCTCAAATCTCATCATTGCAAGCAGTGAGTAAATTCAAAGAAAGCTTTGTCATATGACTGGAAAGCACCTAGATTTCACTGTATTTGGTCAAGCGTTTCTCTTGTGTATAATCTAGTGCTCATAACAGGAACAACAGCTTCATCATTCCATGAGTTTACACAGCAAAATCGTACCAGAGATAGCAGAGATTGTTACCTGCATGAAGATCTGCATGCCATTGCTAATGTAATACTTGGCTCTGTCAAAATCATCTTGCAGGATGTAAAGGAGACTAAGCTCTTGGCTGTAATTCATTTCTATAATGGCTTTCTTCTGCTCTGTCTTCATTGCCTCGTCGATAAAAGTCAGCAAAGTCTGGTCATTTTCCCCACTGAGCAGTAACTTCAACTTACTCCGTATTATGTAGGGCAAATATGTCTCCTATAAGGAGAAAATACAGCCTTTATTTCTGGGAATGGAATATTAGATGATCAACTTCTTCTATCAGGGGCAGGTCAAATATGTAAAAAACATTTTGAATTATTTTCTTAAATGTTTTCCCTTTAGACAAATTCCAATTTGCTAACAAATCACAGCAGCCTTTTCTCATAGGCTCAAAAACTTGTCAGGAAATCCCACCAGTTTCAAAACCAGCAGTTTGGTAACTCTTAAAACACGTAACAAAAATTGATAAAACAGGATAAAGCTGGTGCTGTAAGATCAGCCATAGACCCAAAGTAAAAATTAAACAGCCTATAAAGCCAGCAGAAGTAATTGTTTCAATTAGGTATCAGGCTCTCTGCTAATTTCTATAATAGAAGTAATCCAAGTAATGCAATTTCTTTCCACCCACAATCACATTACTGTAGGACAACCTTGCAGAGATCAAAAATTAAGCAGTATCAACAAAGTGATTTCTAAAAACCTGAAAAAACGGATCATTCCACGTTTTGTTTAGGTCTGGAGGTTTTCCACTATCGATATTAATGGTAGCACAATACTCCAGTGGCTTCCACTCAGTGAGGTGGTCATAGCATTCCAGGGATGCAAGTTCCCAGAAGTCCTTCTCTGCTTCTGTTGGCTCTCCATCCTGCCAGTCTTCTTTAGAGAGTGCCTAGGGAATGAATTTAGGGGGGAGGAAGGTTCTCACCAGGAACTTAAGAATAATTCATTGTCTCATAAAAATATCTATCCATGTACCAAAATGTGACAGCAACATTAAATGCAGAAAACTGTAGCTTGTCAGTATTAATATATATATATAAATTCGCTTCAGCTAGCCATCTTCAGTAAACCTGCGTTTTTAAACACCTAAGACTTTAAAAGAAAGTTAAAGAGATTCTTCTTAATTTTTATCCACTGTGGCACTAATGTTCATTGCTTCCATTTCACACCTACTGCTTTGTTGTGACTGCTCGTCTGTTCTCACATCTTTAGACTGAACCACCAATCAAACAAGGCACAAAGACATTTTAAACAACATGCCGTTTCTCAGAATGTCTAATTTTGGTTTTTTAGTTTTAAGCCATGAGAGATTTGTGAAAAAAAAAAATAAAAAAATCTTGTTGTGATTATACCTCATCATAACATTTAGCTGCTTCAGCATAATCACTCCTTGCTTCTGCCAACAACGCTTTCTGTGTAATTTCCTTAGTCCCAATCTTACCACTGAAAATGCCACGAAGGACATCATAATCCCCAAGAGATCGGTACAGCCTGGTAAAATTGAAAAGGGAAATCTTTTAATTAGTTGAAGTATATCAACACAAACATAATCTATTTTAAAAATAGTAATTCAATAAGCAGTAATATTCTGGCTTGTAATAGTAAACCAAGAAAATTGGTATTTTTTATAAAAGATCATTAATACATATTCAACTAGATAAACTTCATCTTGTTAGGTAATACCTAAACTGTGGAAACTCCTGCAGCTGAAAAGCTGTGAACAAGGTGTTTTTCAGCGGTCTGATAGCATCATCAGGGTGCGCAGCTGTTAAGTCTAACTGCTCTAACTGCAAGATAGTAATTAACTGACAAGAAATTGAAAGCGTATCTAGTTCTAAAAGAGGGAAAGACTAAAAAAAGAAATCCCATAAGCCATAAAGGCAGAGTTCTTCACGAGACAAACCTAAAGGGGAGTAAATTGTCTCAAACAGGAATTTACTTAGCAAGTTCAATCCATCTGATCACATCTGGGGGAAGCTCTGTCCTTCCACGCATCCGCTTGGATGGGGGCTGTTCCACAGGGGACAGAGCCATCAGGGCGCGCTCCAGAAGAAGGATGCCCACGGGCTGCTGTAAACTTGCAAGGCAGCTTGTGCTCACGTTAGCTGAGTCCAGTTCTAGTAGCTCTCTGTGCCCGTAACTCATTTCCTAGAAAATAAAACAACAGGTGTCTACTTGGTCTAAAACTATACCGAGAGTTACCTTTTAAAGACAACCTACTTGGTATCCTTTTTTTTTTTTTAGAGTGAGCTCTGGAAACAAGCTATAAATCTCCATAAGTTCCCAACTCCAGGAAAACTGGAATGCTTTTCCTTCTGCACCATTGCTCTTTGGACAGAGAACAGTAGAGAATAACCCCTTGGCTTTGTCTGGGACAATTCGCTCGACAGAAAGCCTTGGGAAGCAGGGGAGAGGACACATTCCCAACCCTGATCTTTCCTTCTGTCTGTGGGCAGCCTGGTGTCTGCTGCACAGCCCCTGCCTTTCACTTCACCTGCTGAGTGGTGCACTCCTGACAGAAGCCAAAGGCACCATTAACTATGAGGTCTTCTCCCAGATGGAGGCTTTCTAGCCACACACTTACCCAGTTTTAGCACACCACAGCTTCCTGTTAGACTCATCTAGCCCTGCCTGACTTAAAGATATGTTGATATTTTAAGCAGATCTTTATCCTATTTAGCATCAGTCCATCTACAGATTAACCTGTGTTTCAGGGCTAAACATTTGCTAAGGTAAGTCCAAAAGCCTTTTCACAAGGATACCAGGAAAAAGTACAAGAACTGTGCAAATACAAAGGTATATGCAGGAAACAAGTACCCTCCCAAATTCACAATTTACAGACTTTGTCCCACATCAAAGGAGATATCTCCCTATTTAGTGCATTTTGGTGACTAGTTGGATCACTTATCTTCTGAAAGCAGAGGGAGTGTTCCTTGCTCTGCACGTAATGCGTTCGCTGTCTTTACATGTACCACACATTCAAAGATTAGGACAAATGGCATCCAAACTGGCCTGGCAGCTATAACATTTATAGACAATTTTATGCTCTTCAGAGGCCAGGTACCTCTACCTAAACTTCTGTTGTGGGGTTAACTTCTTTCTTAGTATTTCTGCTGTTTTGTTGTTGGTTTGGTTTTGGTTTTTTTTTTTTCTTTAATCTGTCCTGAAAGCTAATTCCAGAGCTTCATAGTCAATTTTAAGATTACACCTGTACAGGAAACCAGCTCCTTTTATCACCAAGTTACTTTCCTGATGACACTTGAACCTGTAGAAGACTCAGAGGTCAAACAACCTGAAGAAAATGGCAGTGAAGTAGGAAAGCTTTCTGAAACAAGCCAATATTTCTTATACTGCTGGTATATAGGAAGCGGAAGTTGTATTTCCAAATGGCCAAGCCATTAGGACAGCCTTTGTGAGCCAAATGACAGCCTCGGCACTGTCTGCTCTCCCTCTCCCAACTCTCTCTCCGGATCAATATGAGCTCTGTTCCCTGCTGGGGAAAAGACTTCCTTTCAGTGTTATGCAGGATGCTCAAATACACAGGCTGAGACTTGCCTTTGTGCTGCTCTTCTTTTGTTATTGAATGGTGATGGCAATGAGATGCTCTTACAAAGTCCGTATTTTTGACTACTTTTAACTTGTCTGCTTTTTGAATCATTTTATGTCTATTCAGAAAAAAAAAAGTAGCCTAACAGAACCGTGTTATTATTAGGGTCTAACATAATTCAACACAAATAATAATATCAAGACAGAAAACCAAATGCAATGTCAAGAGGGAATATTAACAGATAGCTATTGTAAGATGCTGGCTCGAAAAATACCAAGGCAGCCCAGAAAAATCCCCATAGCATTTGACCTTTTATGCAGCTGCACAGGAAAAAATAAACAAGAAATTGCATTTTTTCAGATGCGTAAATACAAGTACTAAAGTACTAAGAAGTTGTCACTGTTTAAAAAGCTAGTCCAAACTGGACATTTATCCTGTATTACGAATGACACCTACTGTCACAGAGTATTTAAATTTCCGTAACAGAAAGAAGAAATGACTCAAAATAGATTATTTTGAGAGCTACAAATCAGACATAACATGAAGATCAACCAGTTGACAAGAAACATTGAATTAATAGAAACAGTGACAATGAGTATGTAACAGGTGGTTGAACAAGTCCTTTTTATGTCCCTGAAAACTGGGCTAAAAGATGAAGTTCACATTCTGTTCCAGGTCAGTGTATCCTCACAGCAGAAAGGCTTGTGTTCCCTTTTCAGTGAAATGGCTGTGGTGCACCCACTCACCCTGTGGTGGGAAAGAGTCCTTCCCTCATTCCTGAAAATGCCAAGACAACTACTTCAGGGGACTAATTTGAAGATGTTAACAATAGAGATGTTAACAACAAACAGTCTGACAGCTCCTGATATCCTCAAGACATCAAAGTGTTCCTCAGTAAGCACTTCCCAGAAACAGAAAGATAAGCACATGACACCCACATAACCCTTTTGATTGTTCTTGTGGCTTTCATTTAAAATCAAATCTCTTCTTGTTACTGACTCCATTAAGACTTCTAAAGGTGAGTCAAACTCTACAGATCAGAAATTGTAGAAACCTTGAAAAATCAGTTCAGAGGCATGAATTAGCTTGTTTACCTTAACAAGTGTAATCTGAAATATCCATTTGGATAACAATTCTCTTTCTATCTCTGTCTAAGTTTCAGTAACAGTATCTAAATTTCAGTAACTTCACTACCATTAGGTTTATCACACATTCAGAAAAAGACATTACATTCAGTTACTTTCATGCCATATAGCAGGATTTACCTGGATGCACGCAATGAATGGTGGGAAGTAAGACAGGCTCATACTCAGGAAGTTATTGAAGTCATTCACCAGCTTCTGCATAATGGCTTTTTTCTCAGAAGGACTTTTAGATTTGTCTACCTCATGAAAAATTCCATCAAACAAACTGCTAAAAAGCTGCTTGGCAAATGTTGGATCTTTCTGTAAAATACAACAAAAGCAATAAGGCTATTGAATTTTGCTGTGACACAATAAACTAATAAAAAAAGTAATAGATTCGACCCACCCTGTACCTAATCCCTATGTGGACACTCTTTGGGAGTGGAATAATTAGTCTGGCATGCATCACACCTATGCTGGTAACTACTGTACTACCAATTCAAATCCCATCTTAATTATTTTACATAAAGAAACTCCAAGACAATGTAGGTTTCAGGCCAGAGTGTTGGTGGAGAGGATGGAATTTACAATTTTCGCATATTCACAATTCCCACTACAGAAACCAGACACCCAAGATCATCTTATGGACAGCACTGCCAGTGAAGAGGGTTTCAGGAAAAAGCAGAAGACATCAATATGTGAGGAGACCTGGATCTAACACTGAAGGAGGGACAGACTGCCTGTACAGGCAGACAGTTCCACCTGAGTTATATAGCCATTTTTTCAACCCGGAAATACATTTGTATGTGTAACATAATCCTATGCATCCTGGTCTATCATGGGACTGAAGTTTGGTCTAACTCTTGATCTAATGCTATTCAGATAACTCATGATTGCACTACTTCCTCCCTTTACACAGAGATAAGAGACCATCAAAAGAAATTAAATGCAAAAGTAATCGGGAACACTGTGACTTCCCAAACGCTGTAAAATAGGATAGGTTCAGCCTACAGTTTCTACTGCTCTCAGGCGGGAAAAAGAATATTGGATCAGCTTTACTCAGTAATCTGGGTCCAGTCTTAGACAAAATGTAATCTGTATTTTTACAATTCCATTATAGTCATATAAAAGAATAAAAATAAATGTTTTGTTGTTGTACAGCAAGATGTTCTTTGCAATAATATCTGTGAAGACCACACCATCTTCTTCTCAAGCAGAAGAATCCAGAGACAATGGGACAACAGATGATGTCTCAAGTCCTCAGTGTCCAACTCAATTGCATATTTGCTCATCACTGCATCAGCCATGGGGTAGGGGAAAAGCTCCCTCAAAACAGACACTTCAAATGCATATCACAGTGGTTGACTACTGAACAACAAATTAATTTTGAATGCAGCTGCCCAACTACATGTTCTTTTCCCTATGAGAACAGAAAACTTTGCAAATGACCTTTGAAAAGCAGACACACCTGGGCAAGGCCCTGCAGAGGGGCAATGAGACTGCAGTATTCAATCTGGATGTCTGGAAGGTCTCCTACTCGGTAACTTCTGTACAAAGTAACCTGGGCATCATACTTCATCTTCAGCTCAGATTTCATCTCCTGAAAAGCATTGCTCATGTTAAAAAAAATATAAATTAAATCACACTACTTAGAAAAAAATGTATCTAGATAAAAAAAAAAAAAAGTAAGAGCATTCCTGAAGTGTTTTATAAACTTTTGCCTTGCTTATTCAACAAATGTATTTCCTATAAAGCTGCAATATGGTTAAAATGTATCTAGATAAAAACAATTAATAACTCCAAAGTCTTGTTCATAGACTTACTTTGGCCATTAACAGTGAATATTAATGCCTTGTAGTTCCTGCTTCCACAGAGGTAGTATTTAGGTTACTTTTAAGACAAGGATTATGACTGACAGCTAATGAGCTGCTCTGGTTTAATAAATCACTGCCTGGCAGCTGAGCCACAGTAGTCCATAATACAAAGGTTCTCAGCCTGGCCCAGGTGCCAAGTAAGATGAGGTTACTACAGCCAGCGTGTTTTATTTCACACAGTGGGACGGTGAGAGGAAGGAAGAGGGATGAACCTGGTAGAACTGATTCCTAGTAAAACTTAAACTAAACTGTTGTAAACTGCAGTTGTTAAATAGCTGCCCTGCCTTTTGCTGAGGCTTAAAGGAACACATTTAAATTGAACGAGAGCTACTACCACAAACAGGCAAAACCTATCTCTTCCTCTGCCTTTCTTCCTTTTCATAACACTGATACAGCAGCAAGTTTAGAGGCTAGGATTTTATTTTTAACTACTGCCATAACCAGTTAAACCAGCAGACAATGAGTAGATATATACACATCAGTAGAATGGAAACAGGAAATAGAAGAAAGCTTGATGTTTTTTTTTCTCTTCTGTAAGCCCTTCATAATTTTTCTTCTACACAACTTCAAAGGAATGATTTTCAAAAACATTTCCAGAGAAATATGCTGGGAGACATTAGGACTTTGCAAGAGCTATTTCCAAATACTTTCTTGCTCAGGACCTACTTTTGCCTGTTTTGCCCCATCAGGTATGGTATTAACACAAGCCACCAAGTTCAATGTTTATTTATGTGTATGAAATCTCTTGAAGAGTTTAAGGGGTCCTGACAGAACTCACAGTCTCCTGTGGTCTTTTACTGAGGAATGTCACAGGGTGTTTTGGTGGTTGCATTTTGGACTGTTACACAGAACACGTTACAGGTTCTGTCTTTCAGGGTGGGAGGAAATGGCAGTTTTAGCCTGCAAGTAAATATAAATGGCTAAAATAGGTGTTTGCGTGGTTCTTCCAGACATAAGTTCTGTTTACACTGTTGTCTGTAGCTACAAAGAATTATAACAGTGTCTCAAAATGGTAGCTCGCAACTCTGGGTTCCTTTGGTCTTGGTCTAACTGCTATCATTTCTGGATGATCATGTATGTTATTTTTAGTAAGGTGAACCTCTCAAAAACTATTACAGAGCTTAAAAATACTTAAACTAATTGTAAGGACATAGCACAATCAGGAAACCCACATAGTACTAAGTTTCTAGCCTTGATAAACACTCAGCAAATGATTATCATGAACATTCCCTTCAGGTTAAAAGTACACAACAGTTCTGGTTGGTCCATCGGCTGTATCACATTTTTGAGTTCACCTCAAAACTGGAGGTTCTCCAACTATTTCTGGAGAGTAGCATAGCTTCAAGACTCCTAGGTTTCAGGAAGACAACCATAAAAGCTTCCCACAGCTATTAGGGTCTCCATCACATAAAACCCCTTCATACACGCAAAGTGGTGGACTGAAAGTGTTACCACCCAGCTCTTTTCTCACTCATGCAAAGTAACATCATTTAGCTTCAGGCAGAAAAATAGGCTGATTTGCAGATAAAACTTTCTAAAGCTCTTAAAGCAGCAACTAGTATCTTCCACCTACCCTTTCCTCACAAAGGTACTTCTAGTGCTTAAGTACAGGACTGTCAATGGCATTCACGCTTAAGGCTTTAAACTTATTTGGATTGACAAACCTTTTCTCTTCTCTGTTCAGCCACACCTTTTCTAGCATAAAGCAAACTGAGTTTATCTTGGTCCTTCAAGAAACGTCTCCGCAGTCTTAGAATTTCTGCTCGTTCTTCTATACCTGGGGAACACACGATCATGTCCACAGCTTTTCCTTTCTCAAGCAAACTTCAGATTTAAGGCAAGAATATCATATAACAACAAACATAATTTTTGCATTTACTAGCTTAACAGTTAGTCTCCTAAGTTTTGTAGCCAACAACTCAATGCAAGGCCTTTCAACAAGACAGTAAATTAAAGCAAATTAAGTTGCTCTTAGGAGAAGAGGTAATAAGCATTTGTAGAAAACTTTAAGCACACGGATGAGGTATAAGTGTTAAACTATTGTACTGGGAAAGGCACTAAAATTCATGAACAAATTCGCCCCATATGAAAAATTTATTTTAGGCTCTCAAAGGCAAGTATGACATTTGCACCATATTCCATAAAGCATATAGCTCCCTACATACAAGGGGCGTTAAATATATTCCAAGATTGGGTAATAATAATGCAGTGCTGTATTTTTAAAGTTAGTATTGCAGAACTGTCAATGGATCAACCCCTGCTCAGGAAAGCCATGGAGAGAGGCCACTTTACAGACTGGTCAGTCCATTTTCTGGGAAAGAACAAACTAAAACATAATTGGCATTTTCCTGGTAGAAGGCCAGGGACGGATTGGAAGGTACACTGACCTCTCCCTTTCTGCAGTTCAGTATGGTCCATTCAAAACTGCCCTGAAACACCTCTCAGGTATTCAAAAAGTCAAGCTGCCTGAACTCCTGCTCCTGTCCTTCCAGTCAAAATTTTAACAACAAGGTAGGCAAAGGTGAAATGGGGAGGAAAAGGGGAGAAGGAGCCTAAGCCATTCCAGAACAATACTGACGTTTTTCAGTTATTGACTGGGTGGATGATGGAGCATTCTCAGAAAATAGCAGGTAATTCTAATGCCAGATTGCATTATGTTGTAGATTGTGTTAGCACAGCTGAAACGGTTTGGAAAAAATATATCTGAAGAGATCTCTTCTTGAAAGAGATAAGCAGCTAAATTTAAAACAGAAGGGACAGAACTCTCTGACAGTCATGCTATGATTGTCTTAGGGAGAGGTAGGAATGCATAGATGATACCAGCTGGTTTCTATCCAGTCAGTCCTTTTGTCTAATTTTATATAGTTTTGCAATTCCTGGCACAATTCTAGCTTTTTGCCACACGTTAGGTATCAGCACACATTCCTGCAAACACACATCTCTTAAGTTAAACCACAGTTAGAGTGTCTTAAAAATAAGGGACTGCCAGTCAAATAACTGACAATGGTGGTCTATAAAAAATGTAATATTTCTACATAAATTACACCATAAGGCTTACAGACCTTTAGTTTTGCTGTCCACCTCATCTCTGGGCAAACCCAACCTTTTTTTCCCGAAATCTGGCCCCACTGGTTTAAAGGTTGCTTGTTTAAATTTTTCATTCTGTTTGTTAACCAACAGCATGGATGAAGACAAGGAATCTGAGAACGAAGGAACTGTATACTCTGCCAATGTGTCAACACTACTTCCAGTTAGCCAATTAAATGAACTTCTACCACCTGTAAAAAAAAAAATAAACTGTAAAAAGATGTAACATATCCACATATAAATCAAGTGAAAATGTTTAGGAGTTTAGGAAGCATGTCATTTTTCTGCCCTCCAAAAGATAATTCCCACTGTTTATGGGCCAAAGAGATTTCAAGCTGTTAGGTAAGAAACAAACTTCTTTTACATAAGACAGAACATTAAACATATATGAGACTACCAAAAATGTGACTGGATGATGTTTTTCCTCATAACACAAAAAACCAAAGTGCCCTTACAAAGAAAATATAAAATGCATTTACACTTTCACATTAAAAATTCATATTCAACAGGAATGAAGAGAATGAAATCGTTCCTACAGCAAACAAGAAAATTTCAGAAGACACTGGTCTGGACTTACTGACATGCTGTGTTGGTGTAAATTCATATTGCTGTTGTGTAGCCCTCACTCGACCACCGACTGACCCAGAAGCAGAAAGGGATCTGTCTTGTGATAAATTCCTCTGGACACTCTGAGAAGCTTGAGACTCCACATACATAGGTGTGAGCACGGTACTTCGATAACGCCAGCTGGAATCAATCACAAAGTCCTGCGAACACAGAAAGATTTTAATAAGAACAGTAAGAATTGAGGCTTTTTGCCTTCCTTGAGACAGGATAGCAGAAAGTAATGTACAGAATACAACATTATCCCAGTGATAAGAGCAGAATGTGACTATTAAAAAAACCAAACACAGAAGTTCTCCATAGCTCAGCAAAAAAGCTCCCTAGTTTGGACTGGTCAGTTGAGGACTGATACACAGCTCTCCCTCCAGGATTCACGTTCCTTCAATTTTTCTCCAGCTTAAGATGCTTCTTTCCACTACCCTCCTTTTTAGCTCTTTCAGTACTCTACACACCAACAATACTTGGTGTATAATATTATTTTAATTAAACCTTGCTTTTTTTGAAAAGAAAGCAAAATTTTTGCTCCCACAAAATCATCAGACTTCCAATAATGTGTCTAACCCATGATTGTTGCAGCTGTTAACTATGGAGTACAAAAGAAAATTTCAAAAAATCTCCTTCCTTACACCACTCTTGCCCAAATGTTAACTACATTAAGGAATGGTATTTGTCACACAGTTGCACACAGGATAACACGTGACAATTCACCTGAAATTTGCATTCAGACAGTGGATGCTCAAATATTTTTCTGGAATAATCCGGGCTCTTGCTAGTCATTTCAAGCAGAAAATTTGTGATCAGACTCAAGTACTGTGTTTCAATCTTGGTGGAATATAAAGAATTTAACAATGCCAGCATGCGATCAAGAATATTTGCAGGTAACCTTGTCTCATCGCTCCAAAAATTCCTAACAATTAATCTGTAAAGGCAAGGAATAAAGTTATTCTTGGTTATCAGCAAACAGAAGACAGAATACTCTCAAAAAAATCAAGAAAACAAAACACAGTAAGATTATGAACTCTTCGACTAACTAATGCCATGGATATTCCATTGAATTACACCAAATTCCTCATTCACTTATCATGCTCTATGCCACTGGACTAATACTAAAGTTTACCCTGCAAAGTATTTCTATTGAGATGTTTTTCTCTTGAGAAGTGCTAGGGGAGGATAAACACAGGGATCTCCTATTCTGTGTTTTGCTTCAATGAAAAATTTCAAAAAAACCCAACACTTGCCAACATTTGATCTATTTTTGTGTGTTTGTGTATAGTGAGGGCCTTCTTGTTGTTCAATAACTCTAGAACATTAATGCAGAATTAGATCTAACGTACTGAAAGAACTTCTCAGTGGCGTAGAAGTTTGTCCAGAAGCTCTGAATTTGGTATAAACACCATGGGATACCATTTATAAGTTAACTAATTGGAAGATAAGGAAATGTTACCTCACTGTTACCCTTTTATATTAAAACACCATAAAAACCTTTAAGGATCAACTCTTCTGTGCTACACAGAAAGGATTTGTTACTTCAGCCATTGACCACAAGACCATTTACTCACTGCAGTTCAGCATTCTCATCAATTAGTCCTTGAAGCAGGATTTCTTTTGCTAGTTTGAGTACTTCCTGAGAATCATCATCTGCTTGGCTTTCTGGGTCACTGATGGTAGGAGAAAAATGTCTCTCAATGACTCATCTCAAACAATCCATAGTACAATAAGAGGACGAGGGTGGTGGGAGAAAAGGAGGAACACGCCCTTCTCATAAAAATCTGAACTTGGCAAGATAATATGGCGAGTTTTTCACAACATGAGATCTTCAACTGCCAAACATGTCTTGTCTTTCCACTACTTAGAAAAGAAACAATTAGAAAGCTAACTAATACACACTAGGTATTTATTATAAAGGCCAAACAGAAGTAATTCTGAGTTTGCAAGGTTAAAAACTGAGAAAAAGGCAGAGAATTAGCTTTTCCCAAGTAATGCTGGAATAAAAATTACCGGTACTTTTTCTTCACAATAATTATCCATCCAAATAGATATCTTGAGAAAAAGCATATAATAGAACCCAACTAAATTCGTTGATTCAACAGCAACCCACTTGACAAACTCAGTACATATTTGTTCCCTTCTCTAAAGGGTCAAACAGAAAGAACATCTTTAGACAACCAGATTAAAGGGCTCCAGATCATTCATGCCAAAGTGCCCTAATGCACCTTCCACCCATAAGCAAATTTCTCTAGGGTACAATTCTTTCTAGTTACCAATTCCAGCAACAAGAAAAAAAAACAAGTGGGAGCATCAGAGCTAAGACATCTTATGCCATCACGCTGTGGCGATGCAACATCCTAATTCCAGGCTAAAGTTCAGGTCTAAGTCTTTGTCCCTTAGTGGAAATGATACAACTGCCACCAAAGGCCAGAGCTACTTAGACAAACCACAGGCTGTATTCTTCTGAGAACTGGACATACTCTGCACTGAGGGACATGAAGCTGGAAGACAACGTTACAAGCACTGTCACTCTGCCTGTGACAAACCACTGGAAGAAAAAATCTGCAGTGAATACACACCTGTAATTATCATAAATCCACATGAGAATATCATACATGCGCTGTCGACATATTACCGAAGGGTGAGAAATGAACCCTGTCACTCCTGGAAGAAGTTCTTTAAGTTCTAGTGGTTTTAGTTTAGACAGCATCTTGTACACTATATCCAAACAAACTCTTTGCCTTTCATCATCCCTAAAAGGAGAGGGGGGGAAAAAGAGCAGTCACATTGCTTTTCTCTTCACTGCTACACGCAGTACCAGAAGATCAGTTTAGAGTTTTGCAATAATATTTATTTTTGCATAAAGGGCTCTAAGAGTAAGAATACAACTAAAATAATACATACTACAGAAATTTACATCCCTCTGGTGTTTCACCTTAGTGCTATTTAGGGTTCTTTTGTTTTTCAGTATGAGTTATCCATTTTAACTCCCAGATTCCATTAGCTCATACTAGGAGAGCAGTGTGCAAAAGGTGAACATGAATAATAAATGCTTCTGAAGGCAAAAATGTTGTGGCCAGCACTGAAAACATTATCAAGAAGTTTAGACTTTGCATTCACATTTGTAATCATGTGACCACTCACCTGTGATTCATGATCTGGATAAAGTCTTTACTCTTTAACTGCAAGTGGAGATCGGGTATTTCTTCTGCCCGGCACATTATCACTTCCAGACAGTAGGTTTTCATCACACCATGAAGTTTAGGTATCAGAAAGAATACTGCATTCACAAACCTTAACGTAAGCAGAAGCACAGAAGGAAAAACAAGTTATTTTCTATTATTCCTCTAGATCTACAATGAACATACCATGTAAATTATGACACACCTGTCAGCAAGAGGTGGAAAATTCTTAACAACTTTATTCAAGCATTGAATAAACTTATCCTGTTGGGTGTTCTGATGATGTTTTAATTGCTTTATGACACAATCATAAACTGGATCTTCAAGTACCTGAAAAGGGGAAAAACAGTAAGACAAGTATAGCCATAAAACTCGTAACCACTTTCATGACACATAGTTGTGCTGCTGTACTGTGAGTCTAGTGCACTTCACTAGGTAAGATCCACTCACCTCACCCTGACATTTATGGTACTTCGTGGCTGCTGTACAGCTATACCTGGCTGAAACACATGATTGTCTGCTTAAACAATACATTTGTGAGCTTGGTTTGATTGATTTGGAACCAACGCCTTAATGTTGAAATTTAAGTTACTTAGTACACTTACATAAATAATATTAGCTTCTCATTCAGTATGGCAGATTTCCAATTAATGAATATAAAAAGACCCAGACATTTTTACTTAAGAGGTGAAAAATAATCAGCAACATCCACTTAATGTCAAAGAAATAAACTTTGTATAGGATATTTCCACCATCTTTGCTTATTTATTCAAAATACTGCTTATAATGGAAGTTGGAAGACTGTGAAAGATAAGACTGTAGGAATTAAATTTAGGAAATATGTTGTACAAACTGTAAAAGAAGAACCAGAATGCAATTGAGTAGGGAGGAAAACAAGAATAATCTACAAGATCAGACTAATAATCCACCTAGCCAATATCTTGGTGGTTTTGCCTCCAACAGCAGATGCAGAATGATATTTAGGAGAAGTACATGAGACTGGCTGCATTTTGTTCTCCTTTTCTCTTGTACAACCCAACAAGTATCTGTCATTAGGTTAGGGATCTTAGAGTGTACATTGGTGTGTGTTGTTTTTAGAACCTGTTCATGGATTTTTTTTGTCCATGAATTTGCCTGATGATGCTACTTACCCCTAGAATCTCTTCTGGCAACAAATTCCAGAAGGTCCCTAACTTACGTGTAAAGAAGTACTTCTAGCATCTTTTTCAAACTGATTTCTGTGATCATCAAGCACTGTCCCCTAGTTCTAGTACAATACCTTTAGATTTTACATCAAAAGTTACAAGCTATTAAACATCCTCAGATACAGTTATTCCAAAGGTAGCCTCAAATCTCCCAACTTGTAATTTTTATTTCTTTAAAAAATAAAATCAACTTTAAATGTACCATGCCAGCACTGCTGGCTGGCAAAAGCTGAACAAAGCCTTAGGAAGAGATCATTTACTGTCAGCTCCAAAATAGCAGGGCAAAACCTCTGCATTTAGTCTGCTCTCAAAATCTTTTCCTCTTGAATGTAAGCCTTTAACTTGATCTGTTGGTTAAAGACTATTGAGTTTTAAATACATTCATTTTTGCAGCTGAACTGAATAGTCTTACAGAAGATAGAATTAGATCAGGAATGGTCAAACACACAATGCAGTTCACTTACATTTCCACTCTTAGCAATGTATTGAAGAGCAAGTCCCAACACTTCTGCTGCAGCTGCATAAACTTCTTTATACTTTAAGAAGCCCATGTTGCTGGTCAAAGCCTGGAAATACCTAACACAACAGGTAGACATGCTGTAAGTCGCTACTCCAGCACCCAATTTTTAACTCAGACAAAACTCACCTGAGCTGCCTAGAGCAACAGTGACTGGTTTTATGAGAATTGAATACAGCACAACGTGGATTTCTACCTGCAGTCTCACAAAATCCCTGATGTAGCAATTCCTGACTCTGTTAGTTCCCATGAAACTGCAACCCTGGGGCCCACTGTCAAAAAGCTTACAGCCTTATAGATATTTTCCAAAATCAACACGGTCTGCAGTTTGCAGCCAGCAAAGCATTACATCCCACAGGCAATAGCAGAGGAATGATGGGACAAACAATTCCAATAAATGAACAATGCAGCTGCCATACTTCATGCTGACAAGTTAGACTTGCTCTCTGTCTTAAGCTTTTATCAAGATCATCTTCCGAAAAGCTGCGTTTCTCACCTGGCACGATCTATTTCACACTTTGGGTCAAAGGGAGGTAAATTGTTAGCAAGAACAATTCCCAGCAGCTGAATTCCCACCGAGTTGTCCTTCGTATCAGAGTCTCCACTAGAAAACTTTTCAAATATTAAACTGTTCGATAAAAACATAAAAGTAATGATTGACGTGAAAAATCAAAAATATATCCACCATAAACCACTCATTCTCTGTGTATGTACATATATATATATACAACCCCATCAAAAGCAGCAGAAAATAGGTACATATGCATATACACTCCAATCAAAACCAGTAAGAAAGAATTTAAATATTTAGCTTCAGTGAAAAGGTCTTTGCCAAATAAAAAAAATTAAATCTAAAAAGAGATTGTAAGCCCACACAAATTCTCTGTAACAAGTTCAGAAGCACAGCAGTTCACAGAAGTCTTAGTGAGAGTGCGTCAATACTCAATGATAATATTCAAAATTTCAAATAAAACGTAAGTCTTTGCAGAGATTACTCCTGCTTTTGTTGTTGCTTTGTTTCAATCCTCTACATGTTTTCCCTGTCTCTCTCCTTGTTGTTTTGCAAATTAACTAACAACCTTTGGGGAGTTCAGTTCTGAAGTTCTGCTGTCAACACTAGGGCATTTCAGCTGAATTCACCTATTCACTTCCTTTGGTAATGTTCATTTACAGTCTTGAAATACTGATAAATGAAAGCAATTGTTTAAATACTTACCTGTAAGGTATGGAGAGACAGCTCTTCCAACACTCTATAACTGTCTTTATGATTTCCAGATTGTGTCTGAACACAGCTCTTTTTTGGTGAAAGGCATTCTTCATCAAGAATTCAAGCAATCTGTTAGCTAAAATCTCATCCTTAATATTGCCCTACAATGAACAGGAGCAAAAATAAACACAGTGACTCCAACATGAAGGCATATGTTGTTTTATGAAAAGAAGCAAATAAGCTTTTTTTGAAGTTTTTACCTAAAAGAAACAGTAGACTGATGTAGAAAGTTATTGCAAGAACATAACAACAAACTCACGCATTCCTTACCAAATAGTTACAGTAATAATAAAAATGAATTTCACGTTTCCTTACTTTGGGAGTGCTTACACTTGTCCAGGAAAGGATAGTAACTACTATTTCCACTACCATGTAATGAATCCCTTCACCTCCGTTATTCCCAGAAACCACAAGCTGCAGCAGTGGACCAAGCCATTGCTTTGCATAAGGTCGGAAAACCTACGGGAAAGAGGAGAACCAGTGATCAAGTACAAATTATTCAACTGTTCAATAACCTGCTGTTAAAAAAAACATTAGAGGTAAGACTGCTAAATCAACTTTTTTTTATCACTTTGCTTAAGCTCTGAAGTAACAACCACAACAATTTTAAAATAAAAACCATCCATAACTACATTCCTCACTTCTGCATAGAAACCTTTACCCAGGTATTCATGTAAAAGTTGATTATTTCACTAGAACTCACATAATACGGCTGTCATTCCAAAAACCTGTCCCTAAAGGATTTGAAAGAGCATGCCATTCATCTAGGCTCTCACTTCAGACAGCTTTACTAAGAAAATATCATTAAGCAAGTGTTAAAGCTTCCTGAATTAGTTCTGAAAGTCAGGCTTTTTGTATTTGGAATATTTCAGACAGAAGCACTATACTTTAAAATCACTATATGAAATAAGATGAGAATATTTTAACCAAGAATGAGAGAAGACATTTCTTCTCAGGCAAAGACACATTATGCTATCTTAATATCTTTCTGCAACTAGAACATCATTTAGCTCTAAGGTTTTCTGTTAAATTAATCTGTGACCAATTAAAAAAGCAAAGATGGCAAACATAATCAGCCATATCTCTTGCTCAGTATCGATGAATCAATTACTTATAGTTGACAGAAGACACATTTGTGGACACCCTCTACTTACAGAAGCAGAGTTTGTGAGGAAAAAAATATTTATTTTACATTCAAAATACTGGCACTACCTGGAATTTTGGGCTATGAATGCGCTCCTTTTTATCACAGCAAAATGCTCAATTTGAATGCCCCAAAAGTCTCAGCTACGTGATGTGATTTTACCCCACAAGTTACACAGTTGGGATTATAATACAAGCTGTTACTTTAATAGAAAAAAAATATGGCCAACAATTACTCACGTCCTCAGTGTTAACAATAAGTTTTGCTATGAAGAGGCGAATATTTAGTGGTACTGATGGATTTCCTAATTTGCCATGCAGAAATTTCATCCAAAGAGGGAGATCTACTGGAATTGTTCCCTGAAATTTAGAAGAGAAGAGCAAAAACAAACTCATTTCTCAGACCAAGCAGGCTTATCAAGCCAAAAAAGCCCCCAGCTCAAACCACAGAGGTCTCATTATAACATAGCAAAGAAAATTAACAAATGAAGAGATTCAGTCATGACTCCCTTTTCTTGGCACAGTTAGTGAAAAAATGCCAAATTCCTGGTTAATACTGGCCTCCTCCACTTTGGGTGTGATCTGGTTCCTCTGCATATGTTTAATCAGAGTGGTCATAGAAGCCATACACTCATGCTGGTTGAGTTCATCCATTTCCAGTTCCATCTCATCATTTAAAACTTTGTATTCTGTGGGCTCCTGAAAAAAAACAAACAGTGTTACTATGATTAATAACACCACTGTATTTTCTTTTAAATCATGATAATGCCATGAGTCATTCTGATCTTATCTGTGTGTACAGATTTGACTATAGGCTCAGTATGTGCAATGGGGAATATAGCAAATGTGCTGTTCAGACACCTCCCAGATATATGTACCAGCTGCGGACATCTTTTATGTTCTGTGCCAACAGATGGCAGCTTCATGTAATTTTGACTTTATTAACTGCTAGGATAGGTGTGGCAGCTGCTGGAAGCAGAAGGAGTTAGCTGAACTTAACAGGAATTATTTCATTTCACAGAAGTTATTTCATTTCACAGCTGAAAGAATGTGTTAACGCTTTCCACAGGGGGAAAGCCCTGTTTCTATGGACGTGTTGTTTCACACTGACTATCAACCACAGCAGCTTGCTCTCGCTACACAGAGTAAATCACAACAGAAAATTGTTTGCAGTTAGAAATTGCAACACAGCTACACAAAGCAGATAGAAAGTACATTTCTGGTTAACCTCATTGCAGCTTAAACACCTCCTTGCTCCAAAACAAGGAAACAGTTCATCTTTTCCAATGTTAACAGTTATTTTGACAGATTACATCTTCAATGTTGATGACATTTTTACAAGCTTTCTTTCTGTTTTATAGCAAGGATCTATCCTATCAGTATTACTGTTGAGAAGGCATTTCTTAACTGCAGAAGGAAGCCAACTTAAAGCATTAAAAAATCAAATGCTGTTCTTCCAAGAGCCAGTTAACTACAAGGTGCCACGACAGCAATACAAAAATAATAAAGTGTTTGATCACTCATTCCATATATTTGATAAAATCAACTTGGTCAAGTGCCTTCAAAGACCTAAAGAGGAGGGAAATGAAGAAACTGGGTGCCTAACAGAAATAAAACCACCACAGGATAATCCTGAGCGCACTCAAAGTTAAAAGTCACATTTCTGTAACTTGGGCTGGACTTCACTCACATTACTGACTTTAGAAACCCAGAGTAGGGTATTGTTTTTCTCCACCTGTAGACAGTGGAGAGAGGGAAGAAGAAAAATGACCAACAGAATGCAGCTTAAGTTCCCCTCCTTTATCTTCTAGAGAAGCCCATTCTTAGGCAACTAGGACAAATATGGGAGACTGTGGGAAAATTTCTCTTTCTCAACTCCAGTAAATGTACACAATTGCTAGAAAGCATAAAACTTTTCTTCCTCATAGCACATCAGTCACTAAATTACCTTTCTCCTGAAACGACCACTGCTAGCTGTATCTTGGGAGCTGTAAGAAAAACCTTGGACTCCAGAAGAAAAATCAAACTGACTCATTTCCTCACTCAAACTGCTATCCATCATGTATGATGCAGAAGCTAAATACTTGGGTTCATCTAAATAGGAAAAAGAATAGACCATTAATGAAGGAAATTACAAGAAAAAAGCTTTTATTGACCACTAAAACCTGAGGGTGGGTGGAAACTGATTGTTAGATTAAGTACATTGAATCCTTTTATTATTCCTGCTACTGTAGAAGCCCATTAACAACATATCAATGAACACCATCTGAAAGGTAAGAAGGCGTTTTTTTCATAGTCATAAATTAATTTCATACCCTGATCAGTATTCCCTGCATCCCTGGCCTCCTTTCTAATAGCAATGTACCGCTTCTTCCTTTCCAGAGGCACCTAAACAGCAAGAAATAAAGTTTGAAAATTAATTTAATTTCCAGTTTATTTACAACTATTTATTTACAGAACTGCCAAAAAAATATCTAAGGCATTTAACATGAATGGAAATCCCATGTTATAAATGTTTATATTAATGCTACAGAACAACAAGCTAAATTACTTATTCCTACAGCTGTTCATTACTAGAGTCAGTGTGTTTAAAAGTGTATTAAAGTTACATGCACTGCAAGCGTGTTCTGAGTTTCAAGTCTGTATTTCTCTCAGAAAAATGTATTTTAAAACATTAGAGGAGTACTCTGTTTTTTTATTCACCACAGAATTTTCTTTCTCTGTGTGAGAAGTGACCTGGTGGACAGTGACACTGTTAAAGCCGTGCATTTTACTTATGAACACTGAAGCCTAGAAACTCCACTCACCTCAATTTCTACAGGAAATGTATATTCACGCTTCAGGTCTATTAAGTTTTCAAAAATGAGCAGGTTCTGCAAACCAAAGCATGTTTGGAAATAATCAACATTACAATTCTGCACCCAATAACAATTGCACTGAACATATTTTATTTCTTCTTAAAAAAAATCCAAACAACCCCAGATGAATGTACAATATAAGCAATATGGCACGTTTACTCTCCTAGATAAATACTTTTAAGAAAATCTTGCAATTTGACTACTCCAGAATTCAGAGCACAGTCAATGTGCTCTGTAAAGAGGTTCTCTCTTAATCAAGTATATTCTAAGCACTGGAAAACTTAGAGTCTTTTCTCGTATTTTAGGAATTTGATTGAGAGTGGAGGGAAAACAGGATAAATGTATCACTACTTCATTCATTCCCAAACACGTGGTAAAACTTTCATAATTGGTATTGCATGAAGGATTCAAGACAGTCATCTCTGACTCCTTCTATTGCCTCACTGGGTAGTTTGTTAACATAATTGCATATAATTCAGGTTTGATTCTTTGATTTATTGCAATCAAGTAAAATCGCTTGTGGAAGCCTTCTAATAGCAACAACAGCTTCTCACCTTTTCTGCTTTTTCTGTAAAAAGAAAGCCTTGATAAAATTTACTTTCGGTGAAGACACAACTGATAACAGCAATAGCACAATTATACGCTGCACAGTGATACTGTCTCCTCTTCTCCAACAACTGACTCTCTCCTGCCATGTTTTCTGTAAATGCATCATAGCATGACCTTAAAATACAAACAGGCAAGAAAACACCATCAGAAGTCTATTTAAAAAAAAAAAAAAAAAAGAAAAGCATGGGAAAGACCTCAATCAGAGACCAGTGAATCAACAGAATTTCACGATCTTTATTATTGTAGCATTATCAGCATTAAGCCACCTCAGACTTGCAAAAGTGCTCTGCAGGCATATGGTGTTGAAAAGAAACCATTCAGCTACGACAAAGTCAACTTCCCCAATTATTTACACAGCATCCTTAACGTCAGGGATACAGTGACAGCTTTCAGATAAAATGGAGGTACGTTCCAATACACACAATAAGTCTCTCTCTTGGTCCTTTCCCAAGGAATTATGAATGGACAGGCATGCTAAGCTGTGCTGTAGATTAGCCAGAGAAAACTAGTTTGGATGCAATTTTTATAGGTCTTTTGCCCATAACCATTTATAGATCTACTGCAAATCACAGCCAAGAAATTCTTTAAAGTCCTCATAGGAAATGGTACTGTAAAATAAAATAAAAACATAATGGAAAAAAACCCAACCCCCAAACCAAGCAATTCATGCATCTGATTTTTTTCCCCAGAATATTAAGTAAATTAAATAATTAGTATATATATTCAGTATTAACCTTTTGTCACCTCCTGTAGTGTTCATTAAAATTGCACCTACTGAGTGTGCTGCTATATTATGAAATGTAAATGAAAAACCATCCCGTTTTCTCAATCATATGAAGACTTATCTTACAACACAGAACCATTCTCTAGGTGAACGTGTAAGTATACTGAATCTGAAATTGTGAAAACAAAAATTAAAGGCCAAGAGCCATATTGAAAAACAAAATTAACAGCATAAGCTTAACAAACAGAAATGGCAAAAATTATCCTGACAGGAGATTGTAGTCTATGTTAAAGATCCTTCTATCAATGTAAATACAATATTGTGTATTTCATGTACAATTAAAAGCTACATCACAGATGACAGTCACTCTGGAGCAAATAAATCTTCTCCTTCATATGGCATACTTAAAAAGTGTATCTGCCCAAAACCTAATTAGAAATGAGGAAGAAATAAAAGAAATAGTAGTCTTACTTTATTAGTGTTTTGGTAAGTTCATTTCCTTCTACATTCATGGAGCCACGATAAGCTTGATTAATTTTAGAGTCCTTGGAGTAAACATCCTCTTTTGAAAGACGCACATACATCACTTCTAGTAGCTTGTAATACCCCATTTTCTTGGTGACTTGTGTATCAAAAGTATGTTCATTGGACTGGAAACAAACAAGAAAGAGCTCATTAAGAGATTCCTTAGTAGAAATTAGAGTAACTGAGGAGCTACTTAACAGCCTTCAGCTTACCTCTACTTTCTAAAACAGAGCAAAGACCTGATGATAATAAAGGAATGACAGATCCTGAGTTCTTGTCTAATACAGTTACTAAAACTATTTTCACCTGCTCTTTATCAAGTGAGTTATCTTAACTACAATTGGATTAAATCACTACAATGATATTGGAGTAAAATAAGCAGAAGACAAAAGTGAGGGCTCAGACTCATGACAACTGTAGGCAAAACATACAAACCTGTCATCCTACTGGGTATCGTTCATGAGTTTCTTTAAGCCCCTCACTTTGGTGCCAACATTTACAGTAACAGAAACGTGGTAGAGGTGATTCTACGTAAGTCTTGGGTTTAGCATTGTGTTTTTAATAACTAACTTTGGATCATTTCAGCATCTTGTTTGCCCTGCTGCCTTTAAACAGCTGCCAACAGCAAAACCACGGGAATGGAGAACTACAGCAAGAGCAAACACCTCCACTGGCAACAAAAATATTGCCTGTAACTATACTTTAAGACAGAGGATAGGCTGTAAAGAGAGAAAGGATAATCTGTGCTCCTAATCTCTTGCTGAAGGATCATTGCAATGATTAGATGTGTTTCTTTCTCTAGAAGTAAGGCACCTAATTTAAGAGCTTTCACTACTGAGGTTGAATACTTCTCTTACAACCTAGTACCAGGCTAAAATTTTATACAGCTTGTATATTTCAAAGTTAGAACTGGTTTTTGCTTTTGACAGAACTTCAGGTGCCTTTAGATATATACAGATAACATCATATCTTCAATTTTTATACACAGTGGATATGCAAACATGCATTAATTTCAAAGCATCAGTGTGTTGGAGAATAAAGAAATGTTTTTTGCTAATAACCAAACTATGTAATTGGCACAAAACTTCTGCTCCGAGATACAGGAAAGTGGAAAGCAAATGGTTTTGATTAGTGCCTCATTCCAAGTTGAAGCAAAATGCACATACCAACACCAGCATATTATTTGACCTTCCCCAATCTTAAAAAGAAAAAAAAAATTAAAAAGTAATTCATACCTTTGTAAATCTGGAATTAAGTGCATCCATAGCCTGTACGATAATCTTGCCAAAGAACTCTCTCAGTGCATCCAAGCTGCAGTGCCACAACAGAGTGAGAAGGGAGCGATCCATAAACGACTGACGGGTAGTATTTGAAAGAAGGTCTTCACTCTGGAACATTTTGTGAACTGTGTCCAACAGTATCACTTGTTTGTCAGTGGTGCTCCTAAATAAGTTGGAAATCTCCAAATGAAAACTCTTTTACCAGACTCCATTTATGTTTCAAAACCCCCCGTCATTTAAAATTTCTGTTGTCTGCGTTCATACCCTCCGGGTTTATCATCCTGTAAGATCCTGTAAGATCAGGCTGAATTGCCAGTTACTGTGAAGGTCTCTAAAGAAAATCTCAGCTTCTTACTCTGCAACAGATGGTAAACTTGTTTGTTTATCTTTCTTAGTTTAATTTGGAAGCAATCATTCCTTTTCTCAGTCCCTTTTTTGCTGAACAAAAAATATCAGTCTGGTACAGGTGAAGGTTTGTGGCAAACAAGAAGGTAAAAAAGGAGGAAACAGTTACCAGGTCCTTTTGTGGCCTATCAAGCGTTTCACTACTAGGTGAACTACTGCTCTGAATAATTTTATAAAAGGTAAAACTTCAAATTATGGGATTTGGGCCTAGGGTAAAGGACTTTGTCCATGAAAATACACGCTTCAGTAGTCACTACTTAATAGCCCATCATGAATTGAAATGTTTGGTTTTGGAAGAGATTGAAAACCTCTTCTGTGGACAGTGAATGTTCATGTCTACAATTTGTCACCCTGGAAACTTTCAATTAAATAAATATGCTGTTCTGTTTTCACAAGGGTTGAACAAAGCAATTCACTGTCAGTTTAAGTGCTACTTACTTAAGTGATTGTGTGGTGACACAGGGACAGCAAATATAGGTATCACACACGATTACTATCTTTAACTGAATTCTGCCAGAACAAGCTAATTTACAGGAGGTTGTATAAAATTTGCCCAGGCATTGGAAGTGTCATACGAAGGTTGGTGTCACTTGTTCTCACTTCAGAAATATTTTGGAAATGTGAAGACAAAAGCAAAATCTGAATTAAAACCATTACGTACAAGTTTATGGTATAAATCATCACTATTAGAAGGACAACACAGTAGAGGAAACAAATTTGCTTCAGCAAAAATCCAGTGACATTGAGCAAAATCCAATAGACCCAACTCACCTTCTGCAAATTCTTTTGAAGCTGGCTTGAAATAAGTCCTCCATGAAATGCCTCTGGTCCCTACAGAGGACTTCTGTCATAAGTTGCAACAGCATTGGACTCTGAGACAATTCTAATGCATCTAATAACTGAAAAAGAAGTAATACATAAGGAACTACACTAGATCAAATCAGTTCTATCCAGCTATGTAATTATTTTTCAGTTCTAATCAGAAGCAGATGCACAGAAGGATATGCTTATTTAATGTGCATCTGTACATTAAACCTCTGGACAAACATCTAACTCAGAAAAAATCCTAATTTCCTTACGTGAAATGAGAATCTCTCTTTAATTCCAGACCCAGAGAAACACTGTTTCTAGACATAGCTCACTTAGGCTTCTACCTGCACATTTGTTAAATAAACCAACCTTCTTAGTGCAGTCCACATAGTTGTTGTGCCTCAAGGTTCCTTTGGGAAACTCATCTGACCTCATGGGAAAATTGAAAGCAACAAATTGATCAAGAGCACTCTTAAGGTCATCAAGTTTTTCTCCAGTCAAATTAGTGAAGAACGGAAGAATTATCACTGCTTGGCCCTGAAGAAAAGAAATGCAGTTTCACACTTAAAAAATTATCCTCTACGAGGCCATTTGAATAGGACCACAAAATAATCAGCAGTGGCTATGCTTACTGATTCAACATCTCAGTGTGCTGATAAAGGCACATTATGCTGCTGCTCATCTTTAAGGTGCTAGTTCAGAAAACAGCTTCGGCCACTGCTGATGGGAGTTAAAAGTTAATTAATATCTCATGGCCAACATGGCTATCAATAGGACTTTTTTTGTTCTTTTCAGCAAGCATCCATCATCACACAAGTCACTGATTTAATGCATCACGTGGCAGATAGAGCAAGATCCTGGACTTTATTTGAGTGCACAGGAAAGTACAAAACTCTGTTCAGCCAGAGGTCGACCGACTGAGCAGCAACCACGCAAAGCCGTTTGTTTCAGAAGTACAAAATTTGTAGTGTTCCAGTCCAAAGCCAGAGATCCAGCATCCTTTAGAACTTCGGCTTTCAGTATGCAGTACTTTATCGCCCCCTCCTGACCAAGCCACATATAACAATTAATCCATAATTACTGGTCTCACGCTTGCGGGCACAGACATTAAAATCACGGCAGATGTTTGTGATTTGGCATGTAGGAAATGCCACTTCTTTTTAATGCCTGATTAGCTGTCACTTCTCAAATGAACACCTCTGAGTTCTAAATTACTTGCAACGGACAGCAAGGTTTTTCCTAAAAATTACACGCCTTTATCAGGGCAAGAAAAAAACCAGGAGCAAAACCAAAGTAGTTGTGTGATACTGCCTTCTGCCTAAAGAACAAAAAGGATGATTTACAGTTTTTAGCATGTTGAACAGGAGAATAAAAAAACAGAAGTGACATCCATGTTACTATCCAAACTAAGGTAAAATTTAAGCCAAATAACATGGAATTGCATGAATGACTAACATTCTAATCTGGGGAGGGTAGGAGAGCCACGAGTAAGCAATTTACCTTAAGATTTAAGCCTAAATTCTGATCAGTAAGTAGGCTGGTATAGGTATTAAAAACAGCTGTAAATGCTTCATGATTGGTACTGAAAGAAACTGAAGAGTCTATCTGGAACAACAGAAAAAAAAAGGTTTTTTGATTTTTGGGTTTTTTTTTAAACTATACAAAGAGATCAGTGTATTAATGAACCATAAAAACATGAGCTACAGAATTGTTTATTTCTAAAAATACACCTAATTAACAGAAAGCACATACAGTGTGATTTTTGTTTTAAAAGAACTGTCAAAAAGAATTCTAAAAGCTACACAGTACAAACAATCATAATGTTGGATATTTTTCCAGTTCAAAAATTATAAAGCTCCGCCTCAAAGTCAGATTTCCTACTGGTCACTTCACTGCCAGCTAATACAGCAAAACAGGCTCACATTCTGTGCTCTAAGAATAATTCAAGTTTAAAACAATTAATTATAAGAAAGAAAAAAAAAGCCTCTATAGGAGATCTTTGCATATATTTGTGCACAGCTGCTTTCACAAGTTCCTAAAAAACACCAACAGAATAAGTAGATAAAATATGTTTTCAAAATAGAGAAAGGAAAACCAAAGAACCAAACCCCAATGCAACAGAAATTAAAGGTCTTTGACATAAAGATCTTTGTGCAGTCTGTTGTCATGGGTAGAGCTCCTCCACTGTGACTTTTGGGATGCCAACCTGACAAAAAATGGTATCAGAGGCTACTCACTTTCAAAACTTATTCCCTGTACTTGGTACTCTTACCAATTTTCCAGAAGGAAACAATGAAGCTAAAGCATGAGAGCAGTTTACTTTGTAAACAGAGATACCAGATTCTGATGTTCTCCAACTTTATTTCTCCCTCCAAACATACAACATAAGAATGAAAAGCATTTCTTCAAAACAAGATACAATTCCTACAGAATTAGAGAAGTCATCTGGATTTTATAAAGCAATGCATACCTGGAGAACTTTTGCCAGCAGGGTCAGGACTGCCATTTTGCTCTCGGGAGGTGAACCTTTGGCCCACCAGCTGTCCAGTTTCTTCCAGTTTCTCAGTACAGCCGTGACCAGTTTCACTCCTTGCTGCTTACGTATGGCACGTTCCCTGAAACTCTGATCTAACATCCCATTCAAAATGCTGCCCACCTGGAAGGAAAACCAACAGGCAGATTTTTGAATCCCATATGAAACGATGACAGGATCTCTTCACTGCTATGGGCAACCATGAAGAAAGCATCACAGATTCAGGAGAATCCAACCTCTGACTGAAATACTGATGTTAAAAGAAAAGGAAGAAAATCCCTTCAATTTCTGTCTGATTTACTCTCCGTCCTAAAAGCACATAAATTAGAAGCACCTCCCTTTTCTTTGACTGTGTTGGAAAGCTAAGATCAGGATTTAAAATTAGAAGATCTTAATTCTATCCCACATCCTTAAATATAACTATATTTAATGGAAAGTAAATGCTTAATTAAGGAACTATGCTGACATATCAGTAAACTTAAGTTTAATTTATTAACCAGATAGCAATGCTAGATTTAAATCTCAGATACAAGGGAAGTTTTCTCTGGAGATAATTAAAAGCATACACTTTTCAAAAAAGAGACTTTATCCAGTTTACTCCTGTTTTATTAAGAGTACAATGCAGCAAATCCTTCCCAAAATTTGTGTGAATATGGAGAAAGAAATGATAATCCATAATGATTCCAAAGATCAGTATTTGAAAATTTAATTAGTGTGAGCTGAAAAACAGGAGAAATAGCACATGTGCTAACTTACTTGCATACATTTTGAAAGGAAACATAAACCACAGCATATCAGATATGAAGTATCTTTTTTTCCACAGTCTACGGAAGATCTAACTAAAACTAATGGTCTCTGACTTCCAGTCTTAAATTCTGCTTTCTTCTCTTGAATAGCTGGCAACCACCTAATAAACTGGATTAATATTATCAACCTTGTGATTTCACCAGATTTGGATGGGTACGATAAAATAAACTTTATTTTTTCTTCCCATACGTTACAAATGCATAAAACCTACAAAGAGGCATCTTATATAATGTAATGCATAATATATTTTCTTAACTCAGGCAAATAAGGTTAACAGAAAAGTGTTTGTTTGACCCAATTTGACTATTTACCTTAATTAAATTAATTAACACTGTTGCTTTTAACACTGTTGCCACATGTAGCCAGTGTAAATTAACAGACTATAATTTGTCAGAGACACTTGTAAATCTATTATGGCATGCTCTGCACAGGAAACGCTGCAGTCAAGAGCCAGCTTTTTAAAACTTATATACACATCTACAGTCAAATCAGACAATTTTTGTTATCATAAAAAATTATGCTCCCAGTGTTTTAAAATGTTACTTGGAAGCAACACCTTTAAGTGTAGCATCTGGGATAAAAAAAATGTACAATTGTTTTTTAAAATTATAATCTATTTTCCTTGGCATCTTTTTAAGCAAAAGGGAAAGTAGACTTCTGATCTTTCTTTTTGACCCCTGCTGTTTGTCAGCAGCACTGAAAGAAGGCTTCTAAATTATAGCATGCTTCCTTTGCAGGCCCGAAGGTGAGCTCTACATTAGCAAGTAGCGTGGACCAATAGGAGAAAATCTGTTGAGCAAAACAAGTGGTGCTGAGACCGAGTACATGACTCTACTCCGTACTTATTTCAAGCCACAGGGGCTGTGTGTGTATGTGTTTGTGCCTCTTTTTAATACTCTGATCTAGGTCCACTCTAGTTCTGTGGACTACATGCCCATTACTGTTTGGAGTTAATTTTCCAGTTTAGTTTTATCCAAATCAAATCCAGTCCACGTGCTCTGGGACCACTCTACAATGAAAAATTGAAGTACAGTAAATGGGAACAATAAGGCTTGCTTTAAAAGGACATACTTAATCTGATGTACTGTGCAAAAACCATCCTGAAATGAATGGATTCCGTGATAGGGAATAGGTAAGCACTTTCCACTCAGTTTGACGTGAAATGTCAGACAGCCTAAGGTATGCCAGCTGGTCAGTGATCATGAATGTAGCACCAGTAGGCAATGACAAAAAAAATTAAGATAACCTTTCAGTGCAGTGCTATCCACAGTGCAACCAAATGCACTTTTTCCTCATTACACTCTCAATTACATCCAGCTATAACAACAAAAAAACGTGTTACTGCTTCTTTCAAAGGACAAGGCCAAATAGGAATGTTAAAAGTGTGATACCATTTGGGGATTGCTGACACATGATTCCATAAGCTGGACTATGACCACATCCAGGTTTTTCAGCAGCTGTTGATTGATGGTTTCTGAGAACAGGCTGTAGAAATACTGCCCATGAGAGAAACTGATCAGGTTCTTTTGGGATGCTCCTGATAATGGCACAGATAACACCACTGTGTTCAGCAGCAGACTCACTAGCTCCTCACACTGCGAAAATTAAGGTATAGAGACAGAGTTATCTCAAGCACATAAAGTTCCACTCATTTCTCATAAAAGTCCATCAGTTCTTTAAAGCTTCCATTTGAAACTCTTTCATGTTGCCAGAAAACACAAAAATAAAGCACAAACAGAATACTGATATGCTTGTTATCTACAATTGTCACTCAGTTGAGCCAAAGAATCCTTACAGTTCTGCAGGATTATGAATACAACACCAACATTATCTACCCAAAATATGGGTAGAAGAGTATTGATGATGAGTATTAAAAGATGATTCAGTATTAAAACTGGAGAACTGTATCCTACCTGGTCATCAAGGGCAAAGGCCAACTGCAGGAGTCTATCAGCTAATCGCTTACTGCTGATGTCTAACGATGGAAGAGACATCCTTTCACCCCGAGGTGCAATACCTTTATAAACAACTGATAGAAGCTTAGAGCCAACTAAGTAATGAGGCCCTTCATCCTATGGAAATAAACAAGTGACAATTAATATAAGCTGAAAAAGTAACATAAAGACCTTCCAATCCACTAGTACAGCTAATGAAAACACTTGAACTTCAGGTCATTTTCATATAAAGTGACACAAACATACCATGACAAGACACCTTTCTAACTAAGGAACACAATTTTTAATCAGATAACCTTGCTGTGTACAAAGTTCAGAACAATCTATTAGTAATTTGAAAATCTTCAAAAGATTCTGATCCTCCTCCAGACTTTATTCAGATAACACTACTGCAGAAAAAATGAATAGCTTAGTCAGAACAGTTGGGCCACAAAAGAAAAACCATACAGCTCACAGAATCACAGAATGATATGGGGTTGGGAGGGACCTCTAGTTCAACTCCCTGCCAAAGCAGGTTCACCTAGAGCAGGTTGCACAGGGACTGTCCAGGAGGGTTTTGAATGTCTCCAGAGACGGAGACCCCGCCACCTCTCTGGGCAACCTGTTCCAGTGCTCTGCCACCCTCAAAAGTAAACAAGTTCCTCCTCATGTTTAGATGGAATTTCTTATGTTCAAGTTTGTGCCTGTTACCTCACCACTGAAAAAAGACTGGCCCCTTCCTCTTGACACCCACCCTTAAAGTATTTATAGGGGTTGATCAGATCTCCCCTCAGTCTTCTCCAGACTAAAAAGACCCAAGTCCCTCAGCCTTTCCTTGTAAGAGATACTCCAGGCCCCTCATCATCTTTGTAGCCCTTTGCTGTACCCTCTCCAGCAATTCCCTGTCTTTCTTGAACTGGGAAGCCCAGATCTGCACACAGTATTCCAGATGGGGCCTCACCAGGGCAAAGTAGAGGGGGAGGACAACATCCCTTGGAAAGTTTAGGTAGATTCTGGTTGCCTCCCAGCCCTCAAAATTGGAGAAAGACAATTATGAAGGTGCATCAAATCTCAGTATTGCACTACCAGACTTGTGGAGTAAACATTTATTTCTGACTCTATTCAACACCAGCTCTTCACAGTTGATCACATTTTACACAACTTCTAAGTCTTATCTGTTCTTTGTTTTTATACTGGCCTTTTACACAGGAAAAGCTTTTTACTGTATCAAAACATTCACCAATATTTTCTGGGTAAACAGTTACCTGATTGTGAAGAACAGAATGAAGCAGGCCAGATTTCTGGAGTTGTTTGCAGGCAGAAAGGACAGCACTAAACTTAACTTGATCAAAACGTTCGTCTGAATTAAACAGATCAACAGAACAAAGGTCCTCAAGGCTAATGAGAAAAGAGAAGCAATGACATTACACTGGTGGGGAGCTCTACATGCAACTGTAGACAACATTATTTGCTTTCCATTTCTCATGGTGAGTGGCATTTGTTCTGGATTTATGCTCACCAGAAAGCCCCTACTTACCTCTGCAGCGTGATTTTTTTCTTTATGCACAGTTTCAAAGACTCCTTATAGGGAGTTTTCATCAAAGCTTTCATGAGTCTTACTGAGATATCTGGGAGATTTTTCACAACTTGCACATCAGCAGTGTTAAAGCCTACATGTGATGGATCACACACTGTCATCACCAGAAGCTCTATAAGGCTTGCATTAAGCAATTCCTTCTCAAGTAGCTAGACAGAATAAAAAATTAAATAAAAGCTTTTTTTAAAAAATCCATTTAATTTCCATATTTTATTCTTCATAACTTATCATTAGTCCTTGTATTTAAAATTAAACAAAACATGGAATGGTAACTACTCTTACTAAGTGACACTCTCTTTCTGTATAAAATGCCTTTTGACCAATTGTGCTAACATGCAGAAATTGACCATCTATAAAAATAGTATATATCCTATGTATATCTCATCAAACTCCACCTAAGATCTTTTATGTCCACATAGGCCTTTCAGTCTTGATTATACACCTGTAATCACCTTGAAATCCAGATATTTTCCTATATTAGAGATTAATTTCCAACAAGACAGTCACAGCCTCAGAACTAAACCTGTCAGTGTCAAGTTCATAAGAGACTCAAAAGTACTATACTGCATATAGTTAAATATAGTTTATATTGCACAAAGCTAGGCAAATGGAGAGACCCAAGTATGACTCTGAATTGAGGAAAGAATTGCCACTATCTACCCTTCTGCCTTTTAAGCAGCTATCACTTCCACCCTTTTAAGGCCATCAGAAATCACACAAGACATATTCACTGCAAGTACTCCATACAGAATGACAATCTCATAGTCAACATACAACTGGAATACATATAAAATATTAATTTCTCCAATCAAAACTACACAAACCACTAAAATTCAACTGGGGAACATAATTCTCTTTTACACATGCGAAGACCATAACAGCTTACAACACTTAATCATCAGTTTCAAGTAAAGCACCACTAAAAAATATGTTCTCCAGCAAACTAGCCTCACAATGAAAACACAAATCTTTAACTGCATATAAAATTTGTATCTTTTATCCACTACAGACAGGATACAGGATACAAATAGGCCTACCTTCCAGAAATCCTGCTGGCAGGTTTCCAGGATCATGGTGACAAACTCCATGATTCGGACTATAATTGTACACTTGCTGTAATTATACAGATCTCTCTCTTGTGGACTGAACATGCTGCCTTTTGCACTGCAACCAAAGCACCGCTCTGCTGCGTGGATATCGTGCAAAGCAATAGTCTCTAGGAAGAACTGCGCAGCTTCCAAGAATGAGGATCTTTCATTTACACCTAAGAAGAATCACACTAAGTTGAAATGATGCAGTACCTCTCAACTTTTAAATTTATTGTTTCGGGTTTGCAAGAAAACAGGAAAACAGAATATCTCATGCCAGTATTTTCCAAAACTCCTATGCCAGTTCCAGGTATTAACATTCTGGACAGTGATGAGTAGCTTTCTACTTACTGATCGTTACAAGCACTTATTAATGATGAGACTCAGGCATGTATAATAAAAAAGATAAACATTTTAAATCCCTAGTTTTGAATAATTTAGCCCTGTGCTAACTGTATCCAACAATGACCTTACAGCACTGTTTTAAACCAAGACAGATACAACACTGACAGACAGACTACCTAGAACTTGTACAAGACTTCATATATGAAGTAAGTATGCAACTGTTCTTTCAGTGATAAAAAGCCATTTGTTTAGTCCTGCATGAATAATTAAAAGAACTTTTTAAGAGACCCAATGGTTACACAGGGTATTATTATGCACTTGATCAAAATTCAAGGCTTTTGGACCTGATACAGCTGAAACATGAGGATCTCAAGAAAGGTTAAGATGTACAGGGTTTTGAAGTGAAAAAGGTACATCTTTCATTGCTCTCTCATAGTTCCCTCCGGACATTAATAAAGAGCCGGTAAATAGCTTTGGAAGGATTTAAAAAACCACCACAAACCAAAGCAAAAATTAAAAATCTTTTAGTAAAAGAAGTTGCTGGTGACTGGATGGCAGAGACAGAAATTTACAGGTACATTTCTAGGACTAAAAGGAAACATTTTAAAGATACACTATTACCTACGTACTTCAAAAAAGCATCCAGTACAACAACTGTCATTGAAACCTTTGGGAGAGTTTGTAAAATTGGACAAATCAACCCTACATTTAGGAAAAAAGCTTGAAGTCCTGAAAGTTAGGAACTCATCTTGATGGGCCTTCTGTAACGCACGTTAATGCAATAGT
Source organism: Nycticryphes semicollaris (assembly GCA_013400055.1). Classification (NCBI taxonomy): domain Eukaryota; kingdom Metazoa; phylum Chordata; class Aves; order Charadriiformes; family Rostratulidae; genus Nycticryphes; species Nycticryphes semicollaris. The sequence goes on along the minus strand of VXBJ01002090.1, from coordinate 1,434,439 downwards.
TATTCACTCACTCAGTATTTCATGAGGTTTGATCATTCGCAGCTCAAAGAATGTATTGTAGCAATCCAGTGCTGCTAAGAACATATCCATCCACCGCACGACAGTCTGTAAACTGAAGGGTTCCTGCATACCACAGAGAGTTGGCTGAGAAAGGATCCCAGATGGACTACTGCCATCGCTGCCACCTCCTTCAAATTTGTTAATGAGAAAAGAAACATCTCTGTTTTTTAGAACATCAGCCAGCCAAGAAGATGGAGACATGTTTCCTGACAGAAACAAAAGCAGAAATATAAATTCTCTAAGAAAAAAAACATTTCAAACTATCAAGGAATTAGAAATAAATGGACTGATATGCCCAAACTTTTGTGTTTTAAACTGGATCTTCTAGCAGAGAAGGTATTGGTTCCGGTCAATTTGTAAGATGCTCCCACTATTTTCCAGTCAGCAAATACTGCCTTCATAGCTGGATACAACAGCAGTTCTGGACATGTAAGTTCTCCTTCCTGGCTGTAATAAAAGTTAGCAATAAACCCCTTTTCTGTGTTCACAAACCCTGAGGTTCTCACAATGTTTTACTTCCAGTATGAACAACTACTCAGTTTCTATTTAACAGCACTGAGTGAACAGATATTTACCTCAAAAATAATTTTTCTTGTAATTAACAGTTTGCATAGAAAACACAGAAAGCAAGCATGTACGGTATTTAGAAAGCAAAGATAATAGTGCTTTGTGACTTACGATACCTGGTAATAAGGGAACAAATTCATAGAAGAGCTCCATAGCTTTATGTCGGCACTCTGCCTGAGGTCGTCCACACTGCACCAAGAGCCACATGACAACGTCCAGAAGACACACTGACTCAGTAGGTGGAAATCCTCTGCACAAAAATACTAGCGATTAACAGCCCTCATAACATCTACCAAGAAACTGTAGTCTTCCAGTTGAAAAAAAAATCAAAATGTTTCATGAGTACTATGAATGCCCTTTTATCTATGTAGCCACAACCCATCGGCACTACAAGGGAGAGCTCTTCTACAAGCACACCCTGCACTGCTTCCTCTCTCTACTATGGATCCCCAGAGCACAGTCATTGCAATAAAATTTTGAAAAGCAGAACCAGGTCTCTTTCTTTCTTGTTGTGACGCTCAGAGACAAAAATGCAGATTAAAGTTTAAATAAACCTACGTACTTTTTCCCGTCCCCTCATTATGCAGTTTCCTAACTTACCATATGCCACAGCAGTGAGCTAATTCCCAGGCTCCACTTTCCTGTTTCTTTAGGATGACAGGACAATTCAGGTCAGAAGTAACCTGCTCCAAGCAGGGTCAGCTATGCCAGGTGACTCAGAGCTTCATCCAGAATCACAGAATGGTAGGAGTTGGAAGGGACCTCTAGAGATCACTTAGTCCAACCCCTTTTGCTAAAGCAGGTTCACTTAAAGCAGGCAGCACAGGGTCACGTCCAGGCAGATTTTGAGTATCTCCAGAGAAGGAGACTGAATACTGAATCCATTTTTCCATATCCAGCCTGACACCAAATCCATTCTTGCTTTTTCCTGCTTTTTCCACCTTTTTCACTATCCTCTTTAATCACTGATCATCCTACTGCAGCTTGCCTTTGCTTCTGCTAGCAGTATAGCAATAATAAAAAAAACAACCCCAAAACAATGACCACACCCCCCAAAAAAAACAACTTGGGAGAAGTTTCCTCCAAATACTTTGTAACACCAGTGTCAACATTATTATAAACACTGCTGTGAGGAGCATATAATTTTCTTTCCCTGCTGTCTTTGACAAGCTAGAGCAAGTTCTGAGCTCACTACGCTGGAATAAAGAATGACCATCATGTTCCTTTTTTGTCATATCCAGCATTTCTCACCAGTGGTTCAACAAACATATCAGGAGATCCCTGTTAGCGACAGTCACAGGATGAATTCCCCATTTAGTCTGAAGTATTAATAGAACTACATACACTGTTAACCCAAACGCAATGTTTAAAAAGCAAAAGAATGGCAAATTGCTGACCGTGGCACTCGCCGTTTTCCTTCCTTGTTTAGAGAAGGCGCTTTATGCTTGATTATGCGCTTCAGGTGATTAATAGCATCACAACACTGCTGAGTGGTACCTGATAGAAAGAGAGAATCAACATGTATAAATAAATGCTAGTAACTTGGATAAACCGATCAAGGTATCATCATTATAGAAATGGTGCAAGAGATGTACACGCAGGACAATGTCTATCACCTCCACTACTCTTTGCTTCTACAGGAAATTTTTCAAAGCCACAGAATAAGATCAGAAAACAGCAGACAGCTCAACATGGCCAGAGCCTGCCGTGAGGTCTCTGCTATAAAACTGTATATTCTATTTTCCACGCTCATGCCTAAGGAAACTGTAAATTTTTTCCCATGAAATATTTCTTCTACAGCACCTTCTTTCATATCCTAAACTGTTTCTCTGAAACAAACATTTGTAATATCAGGTGGGTGTTTTTTTATGTTCTAATTACTATTAAATGATGAAAGTCAGAGCATGGAAAAAAAAAAAAGAAGAAAAAGCAAGTTTACTAAAGTATCATTATTACTGTGGAAGAGGTCACAGATTCCCCACACAGCTACATACTATTGTAAAGAAGACTGAAAAGGATATTACAAAATTAGGGAAATCTTCCACATATTATAAAGAAATGCCAATTTTTCAAGCATTTTGTTTGTTGCAAAAGAGTAGACTTCAAGATTCTCATCAAGCTATATTTTTACAGTGTATAACTGCAAAATCAGGACTCAAATCAAAAGCACCACTAGTATCTTTAGCTTTACTATAAAACTGTAAATCACCATATATGTGAAAAGGTTCTTTCTCTTAGGCACAAAATCTTCCCCCTTTATATGCTGCAAAGAGTTGATTGAAAGAGTTCCTAACTAGATATCGAAACTAGGTGCTTCTCTATCAGTATAGAAAAATAAACCTTCCTCTGTTGCAAAATAAGCACATTTATTTTTCCTTCAGTTATAGATTCACTGTTTGGTTTAGTTTTTCTTTTTAAATTAATGGCTTTTTTCTTCATTCCATAATTAATTAATTATAGCTCACCTAATGATTTTTCATCTGTATGGGTTAAGGCTAGACTTTCCAGAAATACAACCAATGCTTCGAATACAAACTGCTCCACCAGAGAATTTTCTTCCCTTTGAAAATCAGGAATAAATATGATGAGAAACATAAGTAGTAGAAGGACTAAGTGTGAAGATCTAATTAAAAGTAAATAAATTACAATACTGTAAAAATAAACTGCACAAGACATTTGTAACAAAAAAACCTCAACATCTAAACCACTCTAAAAGAATAGCAATTAAGATTCAGTGACCACCTTTAAAATGCATAAGTAACTTACAATAAACTTGCGATAGAGATTTAAACTTCTATACCCTCCACTTGCAGAAAGCCTGAATGATGAAATTATAATTGAAATTTAATAATCTAACTCAATTTTACAGCTGTTGCATTCATTAATAGAATGAGTGCCAGTGGATGACTATTTTAGCTCTATATTCCATTCTTTTTATCTCCTTGAACCTCTAGTCTGGGTTAGCTGCTGTTCAGAACTCTGTTTGCTCACCTAAATTCTCTGTAGATGTTGTTAAAAGCAAGTGCTGCGCCCAGTCTCTTGAACGCACTGGGATGAAGAGCAAGACTGTACAACCGTTTAAAAAGAGACTTGGTGTTTGCTGGGCTTTTTTCCTGCTGTCTCGGTGTTGTCTGCTTAATAGACCACTTCAAAAATTCACGTACACACTGACCACAGAAATCTCTCAAAGTGCTGTCAACTGGATCCACTATACCACTCTGAAATGACACAGCATTATTAATTACAAGACCGAAAGAAAAACCCCAACGCATTGCCTCAGTGCAATTATTACAGCAGCTTATTCACACAGTATTATTTGTAAGTTAAAAAAGAAGGCACTCACACTTTCCTGGAAGTAATAAAGCCTCAAAATTATTACTGTCCAAGGGAAGAGGCAGCATTTCCAGCCCTCATAGTGCTGGATTAGGCCTCAAAGATCTGGATTTCTATTCCTATCTCAGCTACTGACCAGCTTAGAAGCCTTGAGTAAGTCACTTTATTTTATGATAGGCCAGTTTCGCCTGCTTTAGAAATGGTAGGGCAACGCTGATTTTCATTTACAAGAATACTGCAAAACCTCCTAATCTATCTTGCCTCCAGCTGCTTCAGGTCAGTGCCAAAGCCAGCTTTAAATTTAAAGCTTTTGTGGGTGGTGAAAGCAGCACACATCAAAAGTATCTCTCTTTCAAAGTAGGGGGGAAAGTATTATGTATTTCAGTAGTTCTTTGTTGTCCTGGGTTGAGCGACATAGGACTAACTGCTGGGGAAAACTGCACTTTTAGAAAGATCTAGTGTCTGAATTCATGAAAATATTTACTTTATAGCCAGCCAAACTATATGGGATTCAAGGTCTTGGTGTTTTTGAGACTTGCTAGGTGCAAGGATGAGGATAAGCAAGGCCTAGCCATTTGACCCAGGCTGGCCAACAGGATTATTTCATACCATGAATGTACATTCAATATAAATTACAAAAAGTTTGCTGTGTAGTTCTCTCTTTGCCTTGATGGTGGCAGTCCAGACAACTCCCCACCCAGGTGCCGGACCCTTGAGGCCTTCCTTTCCTCCCAAAGCTGTGGTGCTTGCAGTGTCCAACATTTGGACAGCTGGGAGTGCACAGCCTCCTGCTGATAGAATTGGCTCAGTATAATTCTTGTGTATCTTACATCAGTATAAGGTTTAATACTGTTTTGTTTTTTTTTTTTCAGTATTATTGTTAATTATTTAGTCTTATTTTATTAAATCTATTTATATTTCAACCCTCATGTTCCTTAGTGTTCTTAAATCTCCCTTTCCAGGTGGGGAGGGGTGATCAGGTGACAGAGTAATTGTCTGGACAACAATAAATTGTTATGGATTATCTCAAACCGTAACACTTGTATACAGTGATGATAAAAATAGTGTTTCATTCATCCTACAAGCACCCTAAAGACACTACCTGCATTTTAAGAATCTCAAAGAAAGAGAAATCCATCATCAAAACCTGGTTAATAAATATTGAAAGATCACAAAATTGATAACCTGCTTTCCTTCTTTCAGACAAATAAGGAGTCATTATATCTGTTTATGTGCTCCTGGTTCTTTCAGTAGTAAAATGATGCTAATTAAAAATAAAGTCATATGGCACTGAAAAAAGAAGAGGAAGAATTATGACCTACCAAGATAGCTTCCAGCAACACCACTGTATCCTGACTCTCAAATTTTTTGTTGTTCGTAAACCAGTGAATGAGTTGCGTGACTAAAGGCTCATACAACTGTCTTGTAACCTGAAAAAGAATAAAAGCCAACTCCATTTCTAGGATTAATATATTTCTATGCTATTTTGCTATTCAAAAGATTTAATAACAACAACAAAAAAAAATCTTCTTTGAAAAATGGTCTATAAAATGAAAAATCAGCTTCATATTACATTCCCATATTGAATATTAAAAAAAATAATATACATATATAAAAAAACCCAACCCTGGTTAGCTGCTTTCTATTCAACTGGGCTGAAAATATCTCCAAGCTAACTTTCAGTAAGATCCTCTGACACAGACAAAAAACATTGCATGCCATGGACTGAAATGCCAATACACAGCCAGGGAAACAGGCAAGTCTGGTTTTAAGTTGTATTTTGAGCTAAAATATCTATTAATCTTTATTCTAACTTGATGGATTTCAACAATTCTACCTGTAAGTCAACCCAATCAACTACTGTCATGTGGCAACATGAAGGAAAGAACCATTAAATATACTCGCTTATAATACAGTGTGTATGCCTGCGGGTGTTGGTTGGGATCAATATAGACATTATTTACCTATGGTTTATGTTCAGCCATATGCCAGCAAAATGGGTTTCACATAAATTGGTAACATAGCTTCCTGTGTATTTTAACAGAACACAAATCCCTTCGGTCTAAAAACAGAATCTGGACACATGGGTCCAAACAGCAGTCTGAACAGGCGTAAGACCTGTAATTTCACTGGAGCTGAACCTACGTTTCTATTCTGTTTTGTGTAAAGGAAGAGAAATACCAAGTTCAGAAGTTTGAATTAAATATATCATCCTTAGCTATAAATGAGGCTACTACAAAGTCTCTCCCAAATGCTTTTCTTGTGGATTGTAGCTTTGCACTTATTCAACACTGAAATAATTAATTTCACCTCATATTAACTTATTACAGGAAAACAAAAATGTGGAAATTAAATACAGCAATAAAGAACAGTTGAACCGTGAAATCCTCATTATTTGTACACTCCTTTGAGTTACTCTGAATTACACTCCATTATTAAGTGTTCGAAAAGGCTTACATACCCTCTCACCCCCAAAATCCTGAAAAGCTATCCCTAAAATAGATTACAGCTCACACAAAAGGCAAATTGTCAGGATAACTTCTAATAGGATAATTTTCACATAAAATTATAAATTAATTCCCACATCTGCGGGTACTTTAAACAAGCTAAAATGCTTATAAATGAATCTGGTTACCTGGTCTACATCACAAGCAAGACGAAGCAGCACTGGAAATATTCGCTTATGTAACTGATACATGGGTGGGGGACCCTTCTGTCCTTCTGGCATCTGTGATGCTTTCCCCAACATATACGTGACTATGCTATGTAGCAGCTCACATGCAGCAACCTGAAATTTAAAAATCTCTTTGGTTATGCGTCCATTACTTTCATGAGAAGACAAAACTGTGGGCAGAACAGAATGAGTTAAAAGAGAAGATATACTTGAGAAATCCTTCCAATCTATGCTAACTCTCCGCTCCAGGAACAGATCACATCCACACAAATAATTTACACACATTCCAACTGGCCTTTGTCCTTGTGTTTTAGTGTTTTCAGAAAATTCATCACTGTGTAAGTCACCCATTATCGTGTATTCAAGAATACCTCCGTTCTGGACTGTCTTTGGATATCAACATCCCACCCCAGAAAAGCAGCAAAATATTTCTTTAAGTGCTCTGCTGGATGGGGCCCACAAGCTTGTGGGCTAGGCACGAGAAGGAGCTCAAATAACACTGAAGATCAATTAGCTTAAAATTTTCATCTTTATGTTAAGTGTTACTCTCAAAGCACAACGGTGTCTGATAGAGCTGATGGCAACTTCTGCTCTGAGTGTTTTTAAACACTCAGGATAATGTCATCATGAAGAGGCACAAAAGAAGAACGTTGCTACCTATGAATTCATTAAAACACGTCTTTCTTCACAAGTAAAACACTATTTTATGCAGTATTTATCAGCTAGCATAAAAAAAAAGATGCAGAAAAGACATAAATACTTTTGTTTGTCTGTCACTTGCAGAAAGAGCCAGCTCAGTCACACGAGGCAAGAATAAATCCAGGTAGATGACAGGCTTCATATCTGCAAATGGTACAGCAAAGCTCAGACGCTTCTCAGTGTCCCAGGATACACATTTCTTCATCATCTCTTCTGCAGAGGTAGCTGATGCATTCAGAAAAGATCAAAACAAAAAACCCAAGTTTTCCATAATATACATAAAACAGGTATTTCCATAGCTCAGTTAGACTGCCATGAAATTTTAATGCTTTATACTGGATTTGCACATCCAAACAGATGTTTAACCACCACACGGAAGAAAATAATTGCAGCCAAGACGTCAGGAGACAGTTGCAGCAGCGTCCCGTTCCAATACAGGTAAGTTTGGAGACAATCGTAAACCCAGAAGACATTAAATCACACTTGATTTAAAATACTTCTTTAAGATGTCCAAGAAGACAACCCATAAGACAACTTTTGTCTTCTACTGTTATAAACAATTCTTGAAGATGAGATCTAACAAGAAGACACAACATACAGACTCCTGCAGTTGCACAGGAAATGACTACATTATGGCTATGTCCCCCAAGGAAAACTCCCTTCTCTCCCTATATTCCCGTATGAATTTGGTGAACAAAGTCTGACAACACCCTGTACTCCATTTCCAGAGAATAATGCTACTTTCTCACAGTATATCTGAATAAGCAACAAAGAAGTACTTGGCAGAAAAAATTGATTGTAAAAGTAGAAGAAACCTACATAAGCACTAAATGAAAGGAAAAGAATTTCTATATGACTAGATTTGGTTTTAGACTGGCTAAATTTTGCGCTGAATTTATCCCTTAAATCTCATGGCCAGGTACTTACATTATGCTTTTCTATTTTTGTTTTAATTAGATTTTATATTTAATAATTGAATTATAAAGCTTATTCACAGACTGAACAGAGAAGACCTCCAGAACCGAATAAAAGCTATTTTGTTTAAGCAAGAGTAACAACAAAACCCATAGTTTTCCTTGAAAACCTTACCCATTCTCATAAAGTAACACTGAGACCTCACTGTAAATCAGCCTTCAAGAGGGATGTAAATATTTCTATTTACACTGACAGGACGCTCACCTGTAATTAAGCTGTGGTTGATCTGCCCTCCCAAAGATCCAAGAAGGCGTGCCACTCTAGTCTTTACTGCTTCCAAGGAGGGACTCTCATCCTAAATATTTCAACAGATTTCTATTAGTGGAAGAAAAGTAGGTAGAAGTAACTTGGTTTACACAGTAAAAGGTGGCTCTATGCATCTTATTAACATCTGAATGAAGAAGGTAAAATGAAGAAACTGTGGGGAAGAACCACATCAAACAAGATCATGGTTTTGGTTAAACATGGAAAAGAGGGGAAGACTTGAAAGAGTTTTCATCACATTTTAAGGACTTTCAATTGCGGTTTCTCAAGTAAAGGTTAAAACTTTATCATCAGAGATAACACCTACCTACAGAATAATGTAATGGTCTGGAAAGTGGAAAGAAACCTGAAATAAAAATTACTCATTTGCTTTGATCTATGTCTAGATCCTGTATGCAACCAACCAATTTTCATAAGCAGCCTGTGTGGGATGTAAAATTTACTCATTTTGTTTAAAGACCACTAGATTGCAAAGAGGTTTTTTTATATATGAGAAACCACTAGTTTCACACTAAAAAAAAAAAAGATTTATTCCAAGTCAGTTTGCACACTGGAATATACAAATAAAACTGCACTTATTTTGAACCACTTGTGAAGCCACTGGTCAAAATAATCAGTATGTTTGACTTCTAAGACTATGAACCTATCCACAAGATAATTAATTTCAAAAATGGTATTTCACATTGTTCCACTGCTAAGCTGGGACTTGATTTTAGGTGTAGTAGTTAAATTGTTGTTTTCATAAGATATTAGTCTAGCAGTGATTCTGACTTACAGGATTTCTTCAGCTCCCTTTACCTGTTTCATTCCAGTTCTCACCCTAGAATATGACACCTTTCCAGCTGTGCTGATTTAACAACTTTTTGAGCCACACTGTAGAATGAGATTCACTGAACCAATCTAAAGTAGAAATAACCCTCAGAGAAAAGTATGTATGCGAGAAAGGAAGAGAAACAGTGGAAATTGATTAACTACATTTAACTCCAGAAAGAAACAGTGTTCTTACCAATGAAAATGTCTTTGCTTTTCTTAAACGCTGTATGACAACTTTATTATATCCCTTCTGGGCTGCTCGAGAAAGTTTCCTTACTTCCCAATTATTATGGGATTCAGCTGATGAACAAAAAACCACATGCATATTAGTATTAGTACCTCCACCTCATGGACCTACTTACGGCTTCCTTAAAAAAACCACCCTGGTTTTGCCTGGTTTTATTTTTAAGATGTGACAACTACTCTTTCACTTAAAATATTTAAGGAAAATTAAGTCTCTACTAGTGAAAACTAAGCTGATTTATAGATACTAAGGACTAGTCACAAAGAAGTGGCATATGAAATGGCTACAATTAGTAACTGTTCAGCATAGGCGAACAAATAACAGTTTAAGAAAAAGGTTTTCGGAGTGCAAGATAAGTTACATTGTTCCAACTACAGGAAGCACACAATATAGACAGAAAGCATGTCACATTCATATCTCTAGACATAACCGTGTAAGTTATTTTTCTCTCTCTCAAGACTAACAATTTTTTGCCTGTATGTACCTGCAGATGTAGAGCTTTTCAAATAACCATCAAGAAGAGGAAGGACATCCTTGTAGTGAGGTTGCATTATATGTCTGGGGATGTGAGTTGACCAGTCTTCCAAAGCATCCAGTCCCAGATCAGCCATTGGGGTGCAGCTAAGGCCCAGCTTAAATGCATTCTACGTGTCAAACAGAAAACTATCAGTCTTTCACTTTTATTGACTACTCTTATTTAAAGGTAAAAATTTCCCGTATTTAAAAGCTTTGAACACATATATTCATTCTTAGTAACTTGTCTGCTTAACATCTCACTCAAGATCAGCACAGGAGATGTATTATATTGCACCACAGGCACTAACAGAGTCAGCTTAGTACAAAAGCAAATTCTGCCAATTTACTTTTTTATCCAAAAAGTCAAGTCATTTGCATTCTGTCTCACTGAAGGTTTGCTCATCAGGATACTAACCTTGCTCCAGAATTTTTGTACTTGTTTTTAAAAAAAAACAACCAAGCAAAGCATTAGCTGTACATCACTTTGACCTACCTGCAGTGCAGGAATATAAGCTTTGATATCAAGCATGATGATGTCATGTGGTAAAGCGAGCAAAAAATTCAGACAGGATGCCAACAACTCATCCTTATACTGTTTCATTTTTGCTGCAACCTAAAATTCAGATAAATAGGTCAATCATAAACCTTTTAAGATCTTGATAGCTTTATCAATATCCATGTAAAACAAACAGCTCAAAGCTAATACTGGAATCTCAGTCACGTGCAGAGAGTTAATACCAGAACGTATTTAATGCACAATTATATAGTAACTTCTCAATTGTACGTGAATAGGTGACCAATACACCTCTTGTGACATTAAGTAAAAGACAGAAATTTCTTAAATCCCTACTATGTTGCATAACACAAAGAGCTGGAATATTTCTATCATGTATGTCAGTTTTCTCAGAAGATATAACTTTGAGTAACGTACGTTTATATTCAAACTAAGAAAGACAGCCAACAAAATCACAGACCTCTTTTCCAAACTTTACAAACAGGGCAAAACAAGACCTCTTTTCTGAGTCTTCAGGACAGTTTCTGAGACTTCTTGGACTGACACCCTATCAAATAGAAAACTCAAGTCAACAGTATTTAAAAATGTAGTATACAGTATAAATATGAAGCAGAAGGATAACTCAAAATATATACAATGCTGCTTCCCATCAGCAGGCAGATGTTCAGCTACTTCCAGGAAAGCAGGGATCCATCATGTGTAACAGATACTTGGGAAGACAAGCACCGTCACTCTGAATGTCCCTCCCTTTCCTTTTTGTTCCCCCAGCTTTATATATTAAGCATGATGTCATATGGTATGGAAAAGCCCTTTGGTCAGTTGGGGTCAGCTGCATCAGCTTTGTCCCCTCCCAACTTTCTTGTGCCCTCCCAGCCTGCTCACTGGCAAGGCAACATGAGCAGAATAGACCTTGATTTCTTAGCAATGACCCAAAACATCGGTGTTTTACCAAGACTATTTTCATTCCAAATCCAAAACATAGCACTCTCAGCTGCTAGTAAGAAAGTCAACTTCATCTCAGCTGAAACCACACCTCCCATCTAGCAAACTATGAAAGAAAAAGAAAAAGCCCTTGATAATGTGCCACTCACATGTGGCAAGAATGCTGGTGGAGTAAGAAAAGGGCAATTCACAACAGCATCTACAGTACAAGCATCAGTAAGTTCTCAAATTCTCTTCATTTGGTGCCATCAACAGCAGCGGCAGGGGCTCTTCTGGCCTGTTGTGGGCTACACACACGATGGGATGAAGCACCACCACTTTACAATAGCTTTCATTTTTATTGACTACTGTTATTTAAAGGTAAAAACCCTCATATTTGAAAGCTTTCAACATACAATATACGTTCATTCTTAATAACTTGTCTGCTCAACATCTCACTTAAGGTCATCACAGGAGATATGTATTACATTGCAACACAGGCACTAACAGAGTCAGCTCAGTACAAAAGCAAATTCTAACAATTTACTGGGGCATCCACCAATACAACATCCCATTTCTTGTGGGAATCAGTGAGTAGAATACAAGTATACCCCAGAAGTCAAAAAATTAACCCATACACGTCTCTGCTGTTCTGGCTAGATTGTTTCTGATATCCAAGCTATCTCCTGTACCATCTGCACTGCACAGATTCCCATCCCTCTGTTTACTCAGCTCAGGATTTTGGAAAAAACATTACATATGGACAGTGTCTCTTCAGAAACCTGGCTTCTAGTCTAAATGTTGACCTTCTACACTCTTGTAACTACAGAGGCATAAGATGCTATAAATATTTGAAATACTTGGTAACAGTTGCAATGATCTATTTTCCATAGTGCATAAAGAACTGCATCAGCATTAATGCAACATGTTACCCCTCCACAGGGAAAAAGAGATCTCACCTCAAAGTATTTTATTTTCTTGGCAATTTTCATTGTAACAGAAAGCAGCTTGTAGAATCCACTAATAAGAGGTAGTCTCGTTGAATGTATAACAAGCTCATAACCAAAGAAATATACCCAAGGGCTAAAGTATTCAACATGCTTCTCTGGAAGTATCTCTCTAAAACAGATACACAGAAAACATAAAGGGGGGTGGGGAAAGGAAAAAAAGCAAAAACCTGAATAAAATATTTTTTTTCCCTTTCAAACTTTCAAGTCAGTACAAGAAAAAGAAGTATTGCTGTAACAGAGCAGCTCCACAGACAATTAGGCAATAATTACATGCTGCCTTCTGAGACAAGCATGGGAAGATTCTGGTTTTCCTTTACAGTGCAAAGCTGTTTCTTCCTCACTACATCTCATTATCAAATTTATACAAATACACATACTCACATAGCTCACATTTAATTACCGAGACTGCAGTACTGCTAGGGAAAAATCAACTGGACTTCCACAGGCACACAACACTGTACCTTTCATTTAATGCCCCATACTTCTTTATGAAGACTGTATTTTGTATATATGGCCAGTATAATACTAAAAGTTACACCATATACTGAAAGACAATTACACACAAATAATGAATTACTTGCTTCCTGTGAGCTTTAAAAAGAACTGAGTTGATCAGCTAGGATGTTTTCATCTATGACTCAGATATCTGAAACACACTGTCTCCCTCCTAATCACCTTGTGCATTTTGAAATATGGTATATCATCATAAGTCAGAAACAGGCACCTTAAGTAAATCTTGCTTTAAATTTCTTCTAACCATTTTGTAACTAACTTCCAAAATACATAAAAACATAAATACCTGCAGAATTCCACTAGATTTATAAAGGCAATAAAGTCTGTTGGCTTTGTTGGCTGAAGGTTTGAAGCAGGGTCAGAAGTAGGACCAACCAAAACACTGTCAGTTTCATTTTCGTCCTGAAAATAAATATTGAAGCAAGAATACTGAACCTGCAGCAACACAGAAAGCATTGAGACATTCTTCCCAGATAAACAGTCTCCTCCTCTGCTATCTAGTCCGACACAGACAAATGACTAATTGACACATCAATACTTAAAGAAATAGCATGGGGATCCTTGGTCATAAGGAAAAAGTGACGAGAAAAAATGAAACCCACTAGGTGCCAGAGTAGGCATCACAGATTGTATGAACTTTTTCTGATTCTGATGTTCCCATCACCTAAAACCGCGACGCGATATCCGGAAACATGAAGTAAAATATTTTTACTAGTATGGAGGTTACTTCAAGGACACTATGGGGAGGTATACAAACATAATGAAAACAAAACAGGGAATGCAATTTTGGTTCCTCTACAACAGCAGAAACTAATGGACAAGTCATCACATCTCACCTGTTCATTAACATCCAGTTTCTGAACAGTCAGGTCCAACTTTTCAATAATCTTCAAAATAGATTTGATAAGTTCATCGTACAGCAAGCGATTCAGGGACTGCAGTGGTGAATTTGTAGTAAGTAAGTTCTCATCTTCAAAGCCACATTCCTTTGTAGGAAGAAAAAGTGCACATTTCAAAACTTCAATGAGAAATCAACCAAGATTTGAATGATTCAGAGTATTCAGTTTTAGATGGTTCCTCAGATGTGGAAGCCTTTAATTAATTTATTAACTTAATGTATTTAATTTGTTAGCCACAAATTCCAACTAAATCCAGAAAACAATTGTTCTACAGCATGACTTTTGGAAAAAGTCTAGGATTAGAGAAGCAGCAGTGAGACTCAGAAGTACTTTCCCTTTAGTATTTCCATTCTAACTATGCTTTTACCTTCATTGTGTCACAGTTCAGTAGAGTTCTAAAGAGATACAGATAGTCCTTATAGGTTGGTACTTTCCATCTCCCTGCCCCAACCTCTCCAGCTTCACTTGAGTCTTCTGATCCAGATGTTTCTTTTCCAAAAAAATCCTGAAAGACACAATATTTTTCAGTAACACTGCATATGTACCTACCTGACTCAAGCCAAAGCACAATGTAAAACTACTTCTGCAGGTAGAGACAGGAAATGTATAGCTTTGTCATTTAGCCAATCTGAAAAGAGCACAAAACAAACAGCTCCTTTCAAAAATCTCTGAGCTTCTTCTCCTTCCAATGGTCTGTTATTTGAGAAACTACACTTATCCTGCTGCACAGGATAAAAAAGCTTTAAAATCCTCCCTTAACACAAACATTCAGTAGAACTTTTAAAGTGTCAAAAATTTGTTAACCCGCAAGAAAGCTAGATAACCTTAAGTACAACCTACTTTGCTACAGACAACCCAAGCAAAAAAGAACTGCAGAGAACAAAAGTTTATTTCCTGTTATATTTTTCATTCAGTACAAGAGGCACATCCATCCTCATTATGTTGAACAGACGCAAGGGCCACAGAATTATAACAACTGAGCCACAACTCAAAATGGATGCTACTGGTTTTGCTTCTTTGGGTCTTCCTCTGTTTACTGGGCTAGAACTTCAAGTACTGGAACATATACTCTAGGAATCTAGATGAAATAAATATGCTTAAGCAGTTATTTTACCTTTGAAAATGTGATTGGCTTGGAGAAGATTCTGATTAATCCCTGATGCACTGAAATTAGAAAAAAAAAATTAAAATTGCTTGAACAGACTCAAAAAGGTCCAGCGTCCATAACACTCATTACATTAGTAATTAATTAAATCAGTCTTCTATTTTCTACATTCTGTCATGATGAGGGAGAGGCAAAAGGACACTTGTTCTTTAAGGACACATATAGCCAGAGCCAGAGCTATAACTGGCATGTTTCAGGGGGAACCAGTTTTGAACTTTCTTCTTACTCCTGTTTCTCAAAACTGCTTTGATTTTTTCCTGAGTCTGAATGCAGTGACGACCAAGGCACAGCCCTTATTGAAAAAGGCAACTACTTCCAGTGACTCTTACAGACAGAGACTTAGGCTCTCCATTCTGGCATGGTGATTGGGATATGATGCACAGAGACTTAGGCTCTCCATTCTGGCATGGTGATTGGGTGCACCACATCCCATTTCAAGAATATGGAAAACAAAGAAAATGCTACAGCAATAGAGAAAAGTCACTGTAAATAATTGAAAGAAATTAAAAATTATTATAACAATTTTTATGACATTTCAGCATGCTGGAAGCTACTAGAATTGTCAGCTACCACTGCTGACGCATTCATTATTACACTCACAAGAATGTATCTGATTAACCACATATTTAGAATTTTCATTTTTACTATGTACAAGTTCCAGAGCATAAAAGATTGCTTTTCTAGTAGAGATGACACTCACTACTTTCTGTGATATTTTGTATCTGAACAGATTTTTATATGGTTTTCTGTGAAACTCCTTTCCCCCCACAATCCTTCAGAGTAGGACTACAAGTCTTATGTTTAAACAGATTACCATACAGTATGTTCTCCTTTCCTTGATCATAGCCACTCCGTGATCCAAAACAGTTATTAAATGTATTCCTTAAGTGTTTAAACTGTGGCTATTGAAAAATAACACAGTGAGAATCCTAAGCCTCCATTATTGGAGGATAGGAAATGCTTCATTTTTGATCCCAAATGGCTATTCCACAAACCTCTCTTAGAATCAGTTAATAATTTAGAAAAAAACAAAGGCAAATCAAAAAACCACAATGAAGTTAGTATCACAGACTCACCCACGGTGCTAATAAAACTCCACAGAACTGGACCTTTTCCTGAGAGGGCCAGAAATACCTTTATTATAGATCTGCAACAGACTAACTGCATTTTTTCACTGTATTGTGGAAAGCTATTGATTTGCAGCACAACTAGATGTTCAAGAACCGGAGTGTAAACTTCAGGAACCTAGAAGAAATAAAAACAAAACATCCATCATGCAAGGACAATGATTATAACTCAGCATCAATGCGAAGAATTATGCGGAATTGTTTCAGCAAGGTACTTTATTACAAGGTTTACATTCCGACCTGCTCCGAGAACAATAAAAAACTTAGCAAGTGAATTAATCACAGATATATATAAAAAGGAAAAAAAAAAAGAACAAACCACTGCAAAACCCCAAAACAAAC
Source organism: Nycticryphes semicollaris (assembly GCA_013400055.1). NCBI lineage: Eukaryota > Metazoa > Chordata > Aves > Charadriiformes > Rostratulidae > Nycticryphes > Nycticryphes semicollaris. The sequence goes on along the minus strand of VXBJ01002090.1, from coordinate 1,417,803 downwards.
AAACCAAAAAATACCCCAAACCACACCAACAAAATAAGAAAGTTACCCGGAACATGTTATAGAAACTAGCTCCTGAATAGATTAGTGCTTCAGTGGAAACAGTATTGAGCTTATTAGAAAAGTACCAATTTAATTAAACAGTAATAACACAGCAGTATAATCTGTTCATCCATACCAATCTGAATGCAGAATGTAAGTGAAAGTCCTGTCTCAGTACCAAAAGAAAAAGCAGCAACAGAGTGGTATAAATCACATAAAGAGAAGGGTAAAGCTACATCCAAATAAATAGTTTCACCTAAAATAAATAAAAACCTATTCACATCTGGCTATCGTGGTTTTCATTACCATGCACCACAGTATTTTATTTAGTGTATTCTGTGCCTGTTCTTTAGTCAAATAAAATCCAATAAAGTATCCTCCTGATATTCTTCCCATCCCCTGTGAGGCAAATGCCATTGTATTTCAGATAAAGAAACACCTTCTATCATAGGTAAGTTCAGAGCTACTACTTCCTTATATATCCATAGCTGTAACAAAAGAGAAATAAAAATAAAAATAATTAAAAAAACAGACTGGTACTTTTAGTAGTCCACTTACTTCATCTAAATGGAATATCACACTTGCAATGGACTGGAGGAAACTTGGTAGCTGGTACAAATGGTCATCTATTGTTTCTGCTTCTGTGAGGTACATTTGCTTACAACGCTGAAGGAGCTCAACATACATGTCGTCAACATCCTTAGAATGTATAGCTTTACAGGGCTTGCAGAGACAAAAAAACCCAAAAACCGATTAAGCAACTTTGCAAAGTGAAGCAAACGTGTGCTGTAGCACTAAAACCCAGCCAAGTCTTCACTGAATCATAAGAAGAATAATCTTTTAAATCTTGACAGAACTCAATACACCTGAATAAAACGACTAAACTAAGAATTCTACTTGCTAAACGTATGAGAAACGTAGTATGTTTAACTAAAATAATAGTTCACTGGTGCAGTATAACTTACTGTAAGAATACTTGAACTTTCAGTGACATGATTTCAAATCCAGCCTGAAAAGCATGGAGTTTGGCCGTAAATATCTTAAATATGGCATATGGTTGCTAATACTAACTCATTTTTTGACCTAGCTGCATTAAGGTAGTAAGTGGCTTACCTTAACGTGGTTTAACTAATTATCATTCACAGGCTACTAGTATATAACATTTAACCCAGCAGCTCAAATTCTTAAATTTTATTGTGCTGGGATCTGTAGAAACAGAGAATAAAGACCTCTGCTGAACTCATGAACGAGTGGAAAGCATCCCAAACAGTACCAGAGGGTATGTAATAATGCAGACAGGTTTCTATAGAGCCATTTGTGAATCACAGTATTTAGCATGAACTAGGTCAAAAAGCAGCCTGTCTTTGTGAAAAAGGAACCAGGTCACAGACAAGAACCGTAATAGGGAACTGACCATGGAAAAAGAATGGAGTGACTTAGGTAATGACAGAATATGGAGTTACGCTCAATGTTGAACCTACTCCGTCTGAAAACATGCTGACAAAATTAAGACTATCCATTTATCATCTGTAGAAGTGCATGTATTACTTTAAAATTACTTTAGTAATTAGACAGTAAAAGAAATATTCTGCCCTGAAACCAAATCAGTCATGGAACACGTGTTCTGGATAAAGTCATTACTTGCAGTAGCAGTAAAACTGCTTTTTCACAACCTAGCATCTGATGCTTGACTAAGATTTAGTCTAAACAGGCTAACAACTATTAGTGTGTCTTAATATGTTAATGATTTATAGTTATTGGAGCATTAAGATCCCCTTTTCCTGTTAAAATCTGCAGCATTATCCTATGTCTGTGTTTACATTATACGATTTTAATTAATTCTTGTGTTCCATACCAGGTATTTTTAACAAGGTTCTTTCAATTCAGTAATTTGAAACAATTCATTTTTTCTGTAAACAATACCTTCAACTCAATTCCTTTCTAGCTCATACCATGGAGGAGAAAGATTAGGTGTCAACAAAACACACTGAAAATTCTAAAAAACAAATGCACTCTGCTCAACAGGTAGCAAAATGGAAAACATTCAGCTGGTAACCAACTACTTTATCTTATTTCCTAATCTCAAAGATTATTTAGAAAAGGTTATTTAACCTAATCTTTGTGCTTTGAGAAAAAAAAAGGAAAAAAAAAAAGGAACATCTGGAATTCTGTTACATAAAAATTTGGGTACCACCATCAAGCACATAGTTTGCAGATACATAAACACCACCCATTCTTTATAGAATCTTAACATCATTGTTATATTCCCAAAATATATGACAAAATTTGGAAGCTGATTCTTAGTGGTGCTTCCTGACAAATATACCTGCCTTCCGTACATATATATAAGCATGGTTTTATTGTGTTTACTGTTTTGGTTTTTTTTTAATTTGCACTTGTTTCACAATTTATCTCCAAATGCCCTGCAGTGAGCAGTGCATTTTGGCTGTTCTGCTTGAGATTCCTGCTCTGTAGGAAACATATCTGAACTGCTTCCAGAGCAGACGTGGCCTGGATTCTACCATCTAAATGCAGACAGAGCTAATGAGGTACTGTCTGTGCCTAACGATTAAGCACATCCTTAGCCTCTGTGACAGCTGTACATGAAGCCCCTGGTTTTCCACTTCAGAACTAGTGCACAAGCAGAAGTAACCAAACCCTTCAATTCTGCGAGTGCTCCCACTACATTCATTTTGCATTTTAATAGTTTTCAACCACAACGTATTTTACAGTGTCGCTAATCAACTTCAACACATAGTCCAAAAACAAGAGCATTCTCTAAATAACAAGCTATGCAAATTTGTAAAATGAATAGTATTAATACTATTTATTATACTATTTATAACACTAGTTTTAAATTCATTGAGTATGCTGCTCTATCAGAACAAGTTTCTTGCACATACTGCAGCAAAAAGCCCGTATCCACGAATGGCAATGGACAACTCTTTGCTGCTCGAATCCATTCTTCTGATGATTCCGTAGAACTGCTCCATGAAGAACTGCAACTTGCCCTTGTGCAGCTCTGCATCTTTAGCTACCATTAAAGAAATCTGTGAAGCAAATACAAAAAATTTCAGCATTTCCGGAAACATGAAAAAAGCCACAAAAAGCTGCAGGAAGTCTTTAAAAATATCTAGTTTGTAATATGAAGCACTTCAAACAAAGCAGCTATTTACAGAACAGATTCATTGAACTTCCAAGCACCAAATATTTCCACTATTTCAAGAAATTTGACTTTTCTTTAGTCTCAGATACCCCAGTGAGGTCACAATACCTGCTTAAGGAAAGAATCCAGTGCAGAATGACTGGCTTTCTTCAGCTCCTGATTTGCGTGGCCGCACCATTTACACATTGCTTCAAAGAGGGAGACATAGTTGTCCAGGAGCAAGGTACCAAACTGAGCAGCGTGCCAGCTGAATAACTGTAAGCCAGCTACAAACAATTTAAAACCAATTCTCATTAAAACCCAGACTCATATTCCACTGTCCAAAAACAGGCCAGACTATAAAAGCACATGTTAGGACTTTAGGTGAGTACATATACCATGACAGGAAGGCATACAATGCTTTCTTCTACCCATTACAGTAACAGTATCAAAATATTCAGACCTTAAGCATAAAAACAACCCTCCAAGATTATCTTTTTTAATGTACACCATCATGGAAAACACAGCTGTGTTCTGAAGAAATTTAACAGGGAAAAGGAAAGGGACATTAGTGGTTACTAGTAATAATACTCGATCACACAATTCACCAGGATTTGGTTTCTGTGGTCAGGACATATGCCCAAATCCCCTCCCCCACCAAAATGCAACACAGACCAATTAAAAGTTCAGAACATGGGTAATTTCACAATCCAAATATAAGCATAAATGAAATTTCACGATCCATAAAGTTTTGTGGTTTTTTGACAGATTATCTTTAAAGAGGGCTTTACCCTCCACAATTGCCATGAGCATAGTACCCAAACCTTGAGCATTTTTGCAATCTGCATAAGCTACTCACATTTCACAGAAAGAGAATTTCTCATTCTCTTCATGAACTTGATTAGTTCAAGACTTCCTCCTCCCCCTTCTCTTTCTATTTTTTCCTTTAACCAAATCCACCAGCTACTCTTTTATCCTAATTTGCTACATTCATCTTATTTCTACTCCTACGACAATTCCCTGCTCATACCAGAGTTTTGTACTACTCCAGAGGGGCAAATGACATCAAGTGTAATGCTGCCGCTCATAAACTTATTAGACTTTGCCTAGTTTAACCAAATATATGATTAATTCATTAGATTCCATCTTAAGATACACCAGTTTTGCCCAATCAGCTTTGAAGACAGAAGATAGCCAGTAGAGAATAAACAGCCCCAGACAGAAGACAACATTGTATACATGGTATCCACCTCAGCAAAAATTGAAATAATTTACAATCTTACCCAGCTGTACTGCGTATCGCTTCTGATCAACCTGTAATATCAGAAAAGGTTTGTCATGTGTGATTTATTCTTCATCAGGGCTAATTCATTTATTTGGAACAATTAACACAGAGGAGATTTACCTGTGGGTTGATTGCCTTTGTTGCAAAATCAAAAATCTCCTTTGCGGTCTGAGGATCTGCAAAGCAACCCAATAATGAGTATTTCACTACTGACACAAAAAGGGGTAGAGTGAAGACAAAGATGTTTTTATCCGAAGCTTGGTATGAAGAAGCAATATTGGAAAGCCTTTTTTGTCTCATTTCAAGAAATGCTTTTTCCTGAAAATATTTTTAAATTCGAAAAAAAAATAATTGTACATTCATTAATTTTTCTGAAGAATCATGTTTTAACAGACATATCTCTTCTAAGGGAAACGCATCTCTGTATAAACTGCATTCCAGCTTCAGTGTGGCTATCACAGCTGCCCAGTCTCTGCTTAGAAAGCAGCACTTCAAACATTCACATACAGAAACACACCAACGAAGCCACTACACATAAAGACTATAAGGACCATGTCACTGGATCGGCCTTGCTTTTGCACAAACCATCTACCAGTGGGGAAATTTTCATTTTGAGTTCACAGCAAGAAATGGTGCCGCTTGCTGGCTGTATAATGATTAAAATACACCAAATTGTATAACTTTATTCTTTCCCATAGGAAAAGAACGTACCTTCCTCCAGAGATTTGGTAAAGTTGTACATGAGTGCAGTCAGTCCCCTCAGACATCCTGCTACAACAGGCAGCTTGGGTACCCTTGTAGCTGATGTCATCTAAAAAAAAGTTGGAATTGAAAAAATATTATGCTCAGGCTAAGATAAATTCACGAGGCTTCCCAGTTCCTAGAAGTGTAGGTAAAATAACATATTGCAACTTAATACAGTTATGTCAGCATCCACCTCTCTGAACACAAGTCCACGTACCATTTGGGAGAGTTTATCTACAGAAACATAAGAAATCCTTTGAAAATCATGAAACGTGTTCCACCAAGACTGACCATAGCAAAATTTAGATAGCACACACTTATGTCTTAAAAGTGCAGAATATAGGACAGCAACGTTCAGCAGAACTGCTATCTGAAGTGCAAGGACTTTGCAGCTAGTAGAGACCACAACAGAGACTCTCAGTGCAATGTAACTCTTCTTGGGTGCTACTGCAATGATGATAACGTGCCACCTTTTCCCACAGTAAATTGGTTAATTCACTCTCACTGATGGCCTTGGATTTTTACTTTGAACGTTCTTCAGACTCAGAGAACACAAACTTTTTAAGTCCTTAAGGAAGCATTTATGATTGTCTAGTTAGATCCCTAAAAATTTTACTCGTTACAACAGTATTCCAACATACAGTGCTACACACATCAAGGTAAAAAATAAAAACCAAAGCAATGCAAGAGTAAGAAGAGGAATTCCAATCATACCTGTGTTTTAAGCTCTCCTAAATAAGCTCGGAATAGCTTTTCAGAGTGGTTAATCATGTCACTAGGCTGGACCTCTCCCAAAAATCCCAAAAGCTCATAAATCTTCTCCAGAACTAGAAAGCAAATTAATTACTGAAATAATTACTTTGACATTTCCATTGCAACTCCTATGTCACTTATAACCTTGAGAACCCATCCCTGATGGTTTAATTGGTGATTAACACGTGGGAAAGACAGCCCTTTATGATGGACACGGAAGGGAGGTGCTGAACTCTCCTCCCTGGGTTCCAGGGATAGGATCATAGAATGGTTAGAGTTGGAAGGCACCTTAAAGATCATCTAGTTCCAACCACCCTACCATGGGCAGGGACACCTCCCACTAGAGCAGGTTGCTCAAAGCCCCATCCAACCTGGCCTCAAACACTTCCAGGGATAGGGCTTCCACAACTTCTCTGGAGAACCCATTCCACTGTCTCACCACCCTCACAGTAAAGAATTTTTTCCTAAGAACTAATCGAAATCTTCCCTCTTTCAGCAGGAACTAGCCAAGGTGATCAAACTAGAGCTCATATTAGTACACTCAACACCATAACCAGCATAATCAGGCAAGGCAGGAACAGATGAGCTCACATTAGGCATGACCAATGCAGGAACTATCACACTAAAAGTGCAACTCTGAGGACAAAACTGTACAGAGTTGGACTAAGGTCACAAAGAGCTTTAGGAACTGAGCTTGGGGTTTACATGAATTTTTGCAGGGACAGGCAGCCTCTGCTTTAGATAAGAGCATCCACTGGAGGGACCAGGACTAATCTTAAAGCCTGAAGTTACAGAGGTATGCGTGCATATAGTTATTAAACACACGTAAGAGTAACCTCAAAGGTTCAGCTATGCCAAGTTAGCACAGAATGTGGAAAAAAACCCATAATCTAAAAGTCTAGCAAAGTTAAGTTGGTTAACTACAAGAAAGCTGGAATTACTTCCAGAATTTAGGCATTCAGGGATTAACAATAACATATTAGACATACAAATGCCCTTTCACGTTGGGAATCCTAAACCAGGCCTATGCTTAAATTGAGTGTGATCAACCACCGCTAAATTCAAGCATATGATTTCTCTCTCATATTATCTCCCTCATATTAGCTCATACATATATACAAGTCTGCTAATGAACAGCTAACTGCACGGCTATGATCGGAAGACTTGAACAAGTTTTACTAGCTTTAAAACATGACAGTAACCATTTTTAAACGCACTTACCATAGGAATGACAATTACACCTTTCTGTGGGGTATAATCTAATAATAAAAACTGAGTGTAAATAAAACAAAGGACATTGACAGAAAAAACTTAAACCTTACCTGTATCGGAAATTTTACTTTTTGTGGCAAGCTCCCCATAAAATTTATTAAATATCTCCCCAACTTTCATCTCTTCCATCAGACAGGAACGTCGTAAACTTTGGAGCAACTAAGACAGATTTTAAAAAATGAAAATTTAGGAATATCATCAATATGACTATCACAAACCTGTTTGGTCTAAATAAAAACTACAGTTCATACATGTAACTTCAGCTGAGGTATACTATTCAATTAAAGAGATTTAAGGTGATCAGTCCAGGAAAGAGTATTGGGGTGAAGTCTACTTTAACAACAAACTACTTTCCTATATATGTATAAATATAAAATTTATCATTTTAACTGTACAGATTAATATTATACATATGAAATTATACATAGCATATATAGATCATCTACATAAAAATTATACATAGTAAAGTTACATATATATGTGTATGTAAAAACACCACAAGAGAACAGACTTAGCAAGACTGCAGCAGTCTTTATCATATTGTATTTCTCTCCTTGCTGTTATAAATCCAATCCAATCCACAGGTAAACAGACTCAAAATAACTCAGAAGGGAGTTTTGCTTCTCATAAACAAAATTAAGTAAGCACTAAAGCATATGCAAAACAAGGTTTTAATGCATTCTAAGGAAGCATATTATGAAATTACTGTCTCACACAGTGGTACAACTTCTGAAAAAGGGCCCTTCTCCACACCTTTCACATACTGTGTCTAATATATTATAATATTATTAGAAGTACATAATATTTTTTAAGTAACAATTCAATAAAACTGCAAAAATTCTCCATAAAGAACCATAATAAACTGGGAGAAAGACCGGCAACTGCCCCCAAAACAACCACGTCTTGCTCTAAGAGATGAAGGAATGACACGCTCACATCTAAGCAACCTACTGGAGGAATATATCACAGACAATCTACTGTTAAGACATACCTCTTACTAACACCTAAATATTACACAATTAGTATTCTCTTGTTACTGCAGACTACAGATTTTTTGCACTGTACAGCACAACTGTAACAATACAGCAGTTTTTCTACTTCTTCTAGAAATGAGAGATTTTTTAAAATTCATTTTACCTTAATCAGAAGTTCCAAAGCTGGGATTTTACATTTTGCTGCTCTTTCTTTTGTATAAACAACAATACAAGTTTGCTAGATAGGAAAGAAAATGGAGGTTATAATACTTGTAAGTAGAGCAGGGAATTCAAAGCTAACGTTCATTTACCTCTTTATCAGTTCCCAACAAGTTTCAGGTTTTTAACAAAGACAAAACCAATAAAAATATTCAGTTCTGCAAGTGGCTTCACTGACAACACTGCAGCACTGTGTTAACATAACAAATCCCAGTTCAGGCAAAACTGTTTTTTTGCAGTTTCTGCAAAAAAACAAGGCACACATCACAAATTTTCCACCTCTGTACTTTCATTCCTTACAATAAGTTGCTACTAATTTGAGATCAGAAACTGCAGTGGTGCCGTCAAGCATTTCTATGCAAAGCAGTATTATTCAGCCATCTAGACTAAAGGAACCTCATCTTTACTTTTATGCTGCAAAAGTAACTACTTCCAGGAAAATTCTTTTAAAATCATTATTTAAAATTAACCATCACCTATAGAAACATTAAAAATATTGCACTTAAAGTGTGAATTTAGTTTGTATAAATTTAAAGTTATAACTATTATTTCAATATAGAGCAATATATTATTTTGGGGGGTTGGACTATATGATCTTCAGAGATCCCTTTCAATTCCTTATCATATAAATATGTAATATCAATAACTTATTTTCAATAAAAACCAATACCTATTACATTCTATAAAGAGAAGTTAATAAAATTAATTCTACAGTTGAAGAAACAATTCCACACTTCTCTTGTATTAATTACACTTTATGTCAATCAAGTTATTTCAGCTCTACCAAGAACACAAGAGATAGGGAAGGCAGAGTGGGAGGTGTGACTGACAGACAGTTATGAATGCGTTATGGTATGAGACCCACCAGAATTGTTTCAAGCATTTGGCAAAGACCTTTAGAAATAGTTTTCCTTTACTCACCTTAATATTACAGGCGTAAGGGTGAACTTTGTCACCAACTTTTTCCATAAAGACACAAAGAAACTTCAGTGCTTCTTCCCTGCAATCTCGAAACTAAGGTTAAAAAATATTTAAAAAATTAGTTTTAACACGTATAACATAAGATGTTATTCATACAGCTCTATCTCAACATTTCTTTAAAAATTGAAGTTTACCAACTTACCTCCTCAATGCCAAGGGATCTGTGGATAAAGACGAGTAAGCCATGCTTTTGGGAGAACACCAGGGACAGGTGCAGTGCTGTGGGAAAGGGAACAAACCACCAGGGCGTTGGTTTCCTTTCTAGAGCAGGCAGGACTGGGCACCACTCAGCCCATCGCCTTGTGCAAAGAATTCTTGACACCTTGGACGGGATGGATGCTTGCCACCAGAAAAGCCCATGCCTGAGTATGAGCGCTTCTGACCTCCCCGCGGTCTCAGGCCCAGGCCCTGTGCCTCTGACAGGGTGCAGGGACCTGCCCTGGCTTGGGGCCCAGGGAAAGATAACCTGGGGACAGGCTGGCGAGGAGGGACATGCACTGATGTATTTTTACAGAAGGAAATGGTTATTTGGGGCAACAGTCTGTCTCTCCCCCCCCATCAGCTGTTATGCTCAGAACTGCGGGAGGGAGGGTGGGCAGAGCTGCTCTGCTGGACCACAATGTGGTGTGTGCCCACCCCTCCAACATTAACAAGCACTCCCCAAGTGAGCAGTTCATAGAATAGTTTGGCTTCAAAGGGACCTTTAAAGGTCATCCAGCCCAACTCCCCTGCAACGAGCAGGGACATGCTTCAACTAGATCAGGTTGTTCTGAGGCCAGTCCAACCTGACCTTGCACGTTTCCAGGGACTGGGGCATCTACCACCTCTCCGGGCAACCTGTGCCAGTGTCTCATCACCCTCACATTAAATAATTTCTTCCTAATATCTAATCTAAATCTCCCCTCTTTCGGTTTAAAACCATTACCCCTCATTCTATGACTACACTCCCTGATAAGAGAGTCCATCCCCATCTCTCCCGTAGCCCCCCTTTAGGTACTGGAAGACCTAAGGGGAGACCTAAGGTCTCCCTGGAATCTTCTCCAGGCTGAACAGCCCCGGCTCTCTCTGCCCGTCTTCATAGGAGAGCTGCTCCATCCCACTCATCATCTTCGTGACCCTCCTCTGGACTCGCCACATCAGGTGTGGAGCCCTTTTAAAGACACCGGCAAGGCAACGTCTGCCTCAGGCTTCGCTCTGACCCCCTTGAGGTCCCTCCAGTCCCTCTCCCGGTCCCCACCGCCCCCACTCCGCGGCCGGGCCGAGCCCGAGGGCGCACCCTGCGCGCCGCCCGCCAGGCTGGTGAGGCAGGTCTCCCCCAGGCTACGGAGCAGGCTGTAGCCATGCAGGGCGGCGCCGGCGGCATCGCCGGACTGAAGGCAGCGGTGCAGCTGGAGCAGGCACTCCTGGACGCCAGCCATGCTGCCGCGGACCGGCACCGCAGGCCCCAGGCAGTACGGGGGGAAGGCGGAAGCGGGAAGGAAAGGCCCGCCCCGGGCCGGATCCAACATGGCCAGCCGGGGGAGGTGGGACACGCCGTGGCACTACTGAGAGGAACGCGTGTAGATCTCGGCCAGAGCATTCCGAGCGGAGCGGCACGGTCGCCTAAGTGGCGGTGGCAGGGAAGAGGGTTCGGGGGCATTTTGCCGCAGGATCGGCTCAGTACACGCACGTACGCTGTTCCCCACAACGGAGAATGGGCTGCTCCAACCTCCCCACGCCTCCCTGCCCGTCCACAGGTCTAGTTTTGCCGCGAAATTCGGTCAGGTTCCACTCTGGACTGGGGGGGGGAGGGATTGTGCCATTGCCGAGGACAGTCTCCGTCCCGCAGCACAAGGAGTGCCCGCGGTGTGCTGCTGTCCGTACCGCGGGAAATCGAACAGACCACAACCCTCGTCTCGGGGGTCGAAGGGTTCATCCTCCTTCCTCCTTTCCTTCTCCGTTCCCTCACCTCCCCCTTTCTACGTGAGTTGGGCGCTGCCATTGCGATCGCCCCTATCCATTGGCCAGAAAGCCCGCGAGAGCGCGCGCACTCCACTCGCTTGGCGCGGACTTTCCCGGTGCTGCTCGGGGTCGCAGAGGTGCGGGGTTGGG
>VXBJ01002090.1:1385326-1406007 GCA_013400055.1 Nycticryphes semicollaris | reverse complement strand
CGCTGCTCCCCGGCCACGGCGGGGTGGGGGATGGGGGGGCGCGGGAGTGTGCCGGATGCCTGGCGGGGCTCTAGCCCTACCTCCCCCCCGGGGGTGCCCTTCCGGCCGCCGTGCCCGCACCTCCGAGGGCGGTGCGAGGGTTTTAAACACCGGCTCCGCTTTGTGTCTTGCAGCGCAAGATGCTCGGTCTCCTCCATCGCAGAAGCGCAGGGCGGACGACTCCACGTCCACCGGCGAGCTGCAGCCCATGCCCACCTCCCCGCCCGTCGGCACGCAGAGCCCCGCCGCCCGCGAAGCGCTCTTCTCCAGCCCCACGCAGTTCCGCCACTCCGGTACGGGAGGGGTTCGGGCAGCCCCGCAGCCGCCCGGGCAGCAGCAGCGGTGGTCGGGGTCGGCCCTGCTCTCTGCTCCGGTTTCCGGCGATGTCCCCCGGGGGTTGGGGGAGCCGGGAGAATGGATCCGGCTGGAAAACACCATGGGAGGGAAAAAAACCGGGGTTTTGCCTCAAGTTTCTCAGTTAAATTTAGCACAGGAGCATAGTCTGTGCCAGGGGTGCACATCTGGTGTAGCTTTGAACTGTCGCAGGAGTATGTGTCAGGAATTCTACTTTACTCCTTTATGTATTTCTAGAAGGAATACAATCAGTAAAATTATTAATGTGGAAAGAATTTATTTTATTGCCATAAAGAGCCTTCCTTGGTTTTATAAATGAGCTTGGTTTTAATTGCAGTAGCTGGTAATTGTCATGTCACTTGTACAGCTCCTCCTAAATACAGAAAAGTGTTTTATGTAATACCCTACATCTTTACTTCTTATGCTTGAACACCAATGCTGTTTCAAAATGCAGCACCGCTTTAAAAAATTCTAGAAAAGCTTTGCTGGAGCTTGGGATCGTTCAGAAGAGAGATTCGTGCACAGAAAAGTTCTAGGTAAACTTGTAACATCTGCCTTTGCTTTTTAACAAAACACTGGAGCTGCCTGGTGCTACCCGTTTTACGCCAGAACAATTAAAAAAACGATGAGACAAATTTAGAGTCTGAATTTTAGTCTGCTCTGAATGTAAAATGTCTTTTTTCTTTTTTTTTTTTTTTCCCCTAATAGCTATTCCTATTGACTTCGATATCAGTTCCCCCCTGACGTACGGCACACCCAGCTCCAGGGTAGAGGGAACCCCGCGCAGTGGTGTACGAGGAACTCCGGTTAGGCAGAGGCCGGATCTCGGCTCTGTCCGTAAAGCCAGACAAGTCGATTTGCACTCCGAGGGGGTAGGTAGACCTCTTGGATTTTGTATCTTGACAACTTCTTTTTAAACAACTCTAAGCACGTGTGTGTATGCTCCGTTTGTTTCCCCACAGCCGGCTGAGGATGTAGCAACCGAGCAATCTCTTGGACAAAAGCTTGTTATTTGGGGAACGGATGTTAATGTGGCCTCATGCAAAGAAAAATTCCAGGTAAAAAAAAAACCCAACTAACTTGGTGTGGTTTTTTTTTTTAACTTTTTAAAATGACAAGGTAGTTGGAGCTAAACAATTACGAGTTGAATCTGATACAAAGAAGGTGTTCTGTACTACTGAATTCTGCTCATCTCTCTCCTCTTGTCTCCCTGGTACCTCTGACATGCAGAGATTTCTTCAGCGCTTCATCGATCCGCTGGCAAAAGAGGATGAAGACATTGGCTTGGACCTTAAAGAGCCACGCTACATGCAACGGCTTGAAGAGGTACTTGCAACACAGCAAAACCCAACTTTTCTTTTTTGAATCTTGTGTGCCATTGAGCTAAAGACTTTTATTTTTCTTTGTAATATCTTGCAGATTAATATGGTTGGGGAACCATTCCTGAATGTAAATTGTGACCATCTAAGGTCGTTTGATGAAAATCTTTACAGGCAACTGATCTGCTATCCTCAGGTGAAGTAGTGCACTTGTTCTTGGCTTTCAAGTGGCCCTTTCATATTTCCAGCTCTTACGATGTTTGTTTAAATGCAACGTGTACTTTGGGTAGGTTCAGTGTAATCTCTGGCTTCTTTATTTTACTTAATATAAAATGTCTCGTTTCAGAGCAGTTGACTGTAGGTATTACAGTGGGTACCTCAAGCATGCAAAATTACCTGGTAAAACTGCAGTATCTGCTGTCCTGTACATTTTTTTTTCCTTTTATTGATTCCTGGCACATAAAATGCAAAAATATGCAAAAATATTTCATTCTGATTTCTTTTGGTTTTTTTTAATTCTAAGCTTAACTGCTTCTAACAATTTTCCACAGGAAGTTATCCCAACATTTGACATGGCTGCCAATGAGATCTTTTTTGATCGTTACCCTGATTCAATATTAGAACATCAAATTCAAGTAAGGCCATACAATGCGCTGAAGACGAGGAATATGAGAAGTCTAAACCCTGAAGGTAAACGACTTATTACCATGTTAGAAAAAAAAATTTATGGATTTATACAAACTTATTGAACGTTAACATGGAATTACAAGAAGACTCTAAAACTGTACTTGTGGTCCATCCGGACCAATGTCGTCTTGTTTTTCTAAGTCCACTTCGGAAGTAAATGCTTTAGAGCCCAAATGCAGAATGATCTATCCATGAAGAACATCTTTTAAGGCATCAGCTACTCATTTTCTTAGTTCTGCAAGTGCAAAGGACTCTTATATAAATACTGATGTGATTAGAATATCTGTACTATGCATTTCTGATTCTTTTTGCTTTGTCTTAGACAAAATACTAGTATCTAACCAAATATCTACCTTCCACCTAAAAACTAACAGTACATGAAATGTTAAGGTTATTTTAAAATTTAAGAGTATGAAGTGATGACACGAGTCTCTACATTTTGTAGATATCGATCAACTTATCACCATCAGTGGTATGGTCATCAGAAGCTCCCAGTTGATTCCTGAGATGCAGGAAGCATTCTTTAAATGCCAGGTTTGCGCTTTCACCACCAGAGTAGAAATCGATCGTGGCAGGATTGCTGAGCCATCAGTGTGCAAGAACTGTAACACAACGCACAGTATGGCACTGATTCACAATCGATCCATGTTCTCTGACAAACAGATGGTACGTTGTGCTTAAATTTACCCAGCTAAAATGAAACAGTTTCTAGTTTTTTGCTCCCCCCACCCCTCCTAATATCATCAGTAGCATACCTCATTAATGTTTATAAATACGTAAAGGGTGAGTGTCAGGAGGATGGAGCCAGGCTCTTCTCAGTGACAGGAAGTGATAGGACAAGGGGCAATGGGTACAAGTTGGAACACAAGAGGTTCCACTTAAATATGAGGAAAAACTTCTTCACAGTGAGGGTGAGGGAACACTGGAAGGGGCTGCCCAGAGAGGTTGTGGAGTCTCCTTCTCTGGAGACATTCAAAACCCACCTGGATGCGTTCCTGTGTGACCTGATCTAGGTGTTCCTGCTCTGGCAGGGGGATTGGACTGGATGATCTTTCAAGGTCCCTTCCGATCCCTGATATTCTGTGATTCTGTGATTGGTGCAAAGGGAAACGTTTTGGAAGGTGAAAATGGGTGAAGCAGCTTAGCGAAAGAGTAGGTCTATTTTGGAGAAGAAATGCATTGAGGGGAGGGAATGAAGCATGTGCACATCTCAACGTGTCCATGTGTAAGCCCCTTTATATATAGTATGTCCTTTCCCATCTGGACTAGCTGAGCCTTTTCTGTGAAAGCGTTTTAGCCATACCAACAGAATTCTCATTTTCATCATATGTTTTTATTAGCAACCAGTTCTGCTGTTTGGGTGGGGGATATTTTGTTCTTAAGCTGCTGAAGATGCTAATACAAGATTCTGTTGATGCTCTGTAGAAAAGCTTTGCTTTTCTGAAACTAATACCCGAGTGTTTCTTTGCTAGATCAAACTTCAGGAGTCTCCTGAGGATATGCCAGCTGGACAGACCCCACATACGGTTGTGCTGTTTGCTCACAATGACCTGGTTGATAAAGTTCAGCCAGGTGATAGAGTTAATGTTACAGGTAAAATTTGGTTTGAGTATTTGCATCCTCCTTTTTCACTGACCTTAACTGTCTATAAAAGGACCCGATGGAACGCACCTGCAAGTGCTGAGGGAGCTGGCCACTGGCTTTGCGAGGCCACTCAGTTATCTTTGAAAAGTCGGGGTGACTGGCAAAGATACTGGAAAAAAGGCAAAGTCACTCCTAGGCCAAGGAGGAGATTCTGGGTACTGCAGGCCAGTTAACTTCATCTTGACCCCTGGGAGGAAGGTGATAGAGCAGATAATCTTGGAAAAGATCTCTAACAATACAAAGGACAAGAAGGTGATTGGGTGTAGTCAGAGTGGATTTACAGTGGGTAACAACCTTCTACAATGAGATGACTGTAGCAGTGCATGTTGCTTATCTTGTCTTTAGGCATCGCTGGTTCCCATAACATCCCCATAGGCAAACTGGGGGTGTATGGATTAAGTAACTGGACAGTGAGATGCGTTTAACTGGCAGAACTGCTGGGCTCCAAGCATTATGATCCGTGCTACAAAGCCCAGCTGGAGGTTGGTCACCACAGGTGTAGCCTAGGGGTCAACACTGGGGCCAAACGCTGGTATCTTTGATAGGACATAGTGCATCCTCAGGAAACTTGCAGACAAAAGCAAAACTGGAAGGAAGCAGTGCTTGATAGACAGGTAACTGGTGCCGACAGCCTCCTGGGCTGCACTGGGAGGAATGCTGCCAGCAGGTGGAGGGAGGTGATCCTTCCCAGAGAAAGGATCCTCACCCAGGATGTGATCTATTCCCATGAATAGATTCATGGCACTGGTGAGGCCGTGCTTGGCTTACTGTGTCCAATTTTAGGCCTTCCCAGTACAAGGGAGAATGGAATATACTGCAGTGAATTCAGCAAAGGGCCATGATAATAACTGGAGCCTCTGTCTCACACGGAAAAGCCAAGAAAACTGGGACTGCTCAGCCTGGAGAAGAGAAGGGTTGGGGGAATCTTACCAATGTGTTCATAAATACCTGATTTGCTGTGTGTGTGGCGTGGTGGTGTCAAGAAGACAGAGCCAGGCTCTTCTCAGTGGTGCCCAGTGGCAGGCAGTGGGCATAAGCTGAAATACATGAAATTATTGTTAAACCATTATTTTTTACTGCTTGGGTGGTCAAGCCCTTGCACAATCTGCCTGGAGAAGCAGTGTGGAGTCCCCATCCTTAGAGGTTCTCAAAACGTGACCGTACACGGCCTTTAGCAGCCTGTTCTAGTTGACTCCAGTTAAGAGCTCATGATTAGACTAGATAATCTCCAGATGTCCCTTCTCAACTTGACAATTCAGCCATAGGTGAGGAAAAGGCAGTATCTTAAATGGCATCTGCTGTCAAGTTGGTGATAACATAGAGTAAGTCTTGTGATACTGAAGCCATGTATTTGTAAACTGCTTTGCTTTGAAACTGCTGTGCTGCTACTTGTTAGTCGTGCGTTAGAAATCCATTATTAAACTTTGCACTTAAAAAAGGAGGAAATGCTGACTGTAGACATCGGGACAGGACTTTAACAGCATCAAGACTTAATTTTTTTTCAAAAATTCTTCAGCATTTTCCTTGTTGAGGACACTTGTGACAGGCAAGCTAAACTTATACATACCTGCAAAAATAGGGTGTAGATGACTTAAATAAGTTCTACTGAGTTATACATGACTTCCTGGTACTGGGCAATGAACTAATTAAAGTATTTAGTCTGTTTTGAATAGTTTTTCAAGGGAAAATGTACACTTCTCAAGTTTTGGAATTCCCATGTTTCTTCATAACTAACGCTGTGATTTAAAAACTGTATTTAGGTATCTACAGGGCAGTCCCAATTCGAGTTAATCCAAGGGTCAGCAACGTAAAATCTGTCTACAAGACCCACATTGATGTCATACACTATCGCAAGACAGATGCAAAACGCCTGCACGGTGTTGATGAGGAAACGGAGCAAAAAATATTTGCAGAGGAACGTGTGGCAATTCTGAAAGAGCTTTCTAAAAAAGCAGACATATACGAGAGACTTTCTTCAGCGCTGGCCCCAAGTATCTACGAGCACGAAGATATCAAAAAGGTGAATCAAATTCTGTATTTCTCTTGAAAGAAATGTATTTATGTGCAAGTAATTTGTTAATTATTTTTGCTATAAAAAAGACTTGAGGCTTCAAAATTCAAAAAAACCTAGGGACCCTTCAACAAGGGAGATCTTCAGATCCTGACCAAAATTTGTTCACCACAACATACAAAATTGAAAGTGCTTGAAACCTGCAGGTATAGAGCACCAGTACTTGGAGACCTCGAACACTTTTTCTTGACCTCTGCAAGTTTTTCTGAGTGAGAACCAGAACCAATACAAATAGCTCATTCCACGCATCTGCAAGGCTTCTGTGCTGGAAAAAATTGTGCCAAGGCTTTACATGAAGTAGTGTACAGTTTTCCTCACTCTTCCTTGCTGTTTCCAGCTGTCATTGTCACTGACGATCTAGCATATGTGTGCTGCTAGAAGGGAAAAAAATACTGGGAAATGGTGAATTTTTAAAGTAGTAAATTTGAAAAGGAAAAAAAAATCCTCCCTGATAATTCTAGCTAACCGATGAAATTACAAGCAAATGTTTAAACTAAATTCCAGTACTTTCAAAATACTAGAAGTTACTTTTAGTTCTTCACTAATATGCAATCTTTTATTTATTTTTTTTTTTTTTTTAGAAAGCGTAAAGCGTTGGTAAATTCCAATGAAATAAAGACCTTAAACACTTTTAAAGTTCATGGGCAAGAGCTTTTATTGAAGTTATAACTATTGTCGCACAGTAAAGTAGTTTTCTTTAAAAGAAAATTATACTTGCTTAGTCTTGACTAGAAAGCTGATAAAACCGGCGCTTTATACTGATACAAAAGAGGTAACCATACTTTGGTCCTAGATTAAATATTGCCTTAGGGAAAACAATAGTTTATTCTGGCTTTCCTGTTGTCAGCAGAATTTGCACCAAATTTTGATTACGTAAAGTTTTAGGACTAGATTTGGAACAGATCTAATT
Source organism: Nycticryphes semicollaris (assembly GCA_013400055.1). NCBI lineage: Eukaryota > Metazoa > Chordata > Aves > Charadriiformes > Rostratulidae > Nycticryphes > Nycticryphes semicollaris. Next base: position 1,398,983 of record VXBJ01002090.1, on the reverse strand, counting down.
TGAACCCTTAATTAAAAAGATGAGTTTGTAAGACCTAGTAGTTTATGTTTGTAACTAAATGGAATTGAGATAGCTATAAAGAATGAACCCTTTTAAATTAAGACTTGTAAAAGCAGTTTAATGTGTTTTCTATGTCTGAGTTGATTCAGCAGTGTTTCATTCAGCAACTGGATTTGCTCTGTTAACTATACAGGAGGTGATGCTTTGATTTTTAAACTGGGTATTTTGTAGGGTATTCTGCTCCAGCTCTTTGGGGGATCAAGAAAGGATTTTACTCACACAGGAAGAGGCAATTTTCGTGCCGAGATCAACATTCTTCTCTGTGGTGATCCTGGTACTAGTAAATCACAGTTGCTCCAGTATGTGTATAACCTAGTTCCTCGAGGCCAGTATACATCTGGCAAAGGCTCAAGTGCAGTTGGTCTTACTGCATATGTGATGAAGGATCCAGAAACACGGCAACTGGTTCTTCAGACAGGTGCTCTAGTACTGAGTGACAATGGCATTTGCTGCATTGACGAGTTTGATAAAATGAATGAAAGCACAAGATCAGTACTACATGAAGTAATGGAACAGCAGACTCTCTCCATCGCAAAAGTAAGTCTCCGTTTCTCTGCGTGAAGCACGGTATCGGCTTAAAAAAAAAGGATTACACTTTTCTGTTGTTTTTAGGAGATTAGTCCAAGATTACGCAACAACTCATTCACAGGAGTCCAGCCTTTATAGGAACCTGTAGTATTTCCTTATGGTTTTGTTCTTGTTTTGCTCTAAAAGGCTTTTGCAATGCGGTTTTTTACTACAGAGCCCTTTTAATAACACCTGTGGTCTCATGAAGTTGGGGTGGTACGGGGAGTTATTGGTGGCACATAGTTGCAGCTGATTTCAGAAATGTTTTTCATTTTGACAGGCTGGAATTATTTGCCAACTGAATGCTCGTACATCTATCCTAGCAGCAGCTAACCCTATAGAATCACAGTGGAATCCAAAAAAGACCACTATTGAAAATATCCAGCTTCCTCATACGCTGTTGTCAAGGTACTCATCTCCCACTTGTATGTCTCATTTTTGTGAGATGTTATACTTCCTCCTGTGAAAATTATTAAATACAGTAGAACAGAACAATTGTTTTCTTTGTAGCATAGTGGAAAACTCGTGTGGCATTTAGGTTAAATGCTGTTCTTAAAACTTGTATGTGAGCAGAGAACTGCCTTTTCAAATACTGACCTTGAACAGAAGACCTGATGAGATCTGTAGGATCTCTATTTTTTTTTTCTGTTGCTTCGTGATCATCATCTAGAAAAGAGTTACAATGAAACTTAAAGCATTGATAACTTTAACGAAAACTCAGTAAGTTTTTCTTAATTCCATGAAACTTGGAAAGTGAAAGGAAAGGGATGATTAAAGGAATTTGCAGGAGAGGTGGTAGAATTTGCAGATCTGTGCCTGCTTCGTGTTGTTCTGTAAAACTCAGTTGGGGCTGGCAGTGCCAATCTTTTGTGTGACAGCTGTAAGAGCAACATTTAGCATCTGGTGACCTGAAATTAAATGACCAATGTGCTGCAGTTGCATCTTGGGAAGAATTCCCACACTAGCTGGAGATCTGAAGTGCACTGGATATTCTGAGGACACCCACCTCTTAGATATCAATAAATACCTGCTTAATTTTGCCATTTAGTGACAAATGGTACATTACTACGAGTGTGCTGAATGAAACTAGGTCTGAACAGCATCTCAGTTCCATCACTGCTTGGATTTAAGTTTAGGAACACACATGATGGGCTGGGTAAAACGTCTGCCCGTAGTTGAGCATAGTTCAATATATTGTTTCTAAAACCAGAAATCAGGTTTTTTTCAGGATTAAACAGCAAGTGCTTTCTATTTATACATATATTTATTTACTTAGGGTTTTTAAATGCATAAAATAACCATATAGGTATGTGCTGTTGCCTTTCAGGGCAGTCTCTTTAGCAGCAAATTTGCTCCAGTGTATTTGGTATGTATGTGTGGAGATTTTTTTGTTTGTGTGGTGGGTTTTTGTTTTAGAAAACAGAAACTGTCAGCCTTGAACACAGGATCTGAGTTTTGCAGAATGACTCTCATTTTCAAAGTTTCAAGTCCACAGACTAAAACCAAATCTACCTGTACTTTCTCTTCGGTACTTTCAGAATTCTAGAAAAGTAATCTTTCCAGTTTAATAGAGCAACTCCTACTTAGAGTAGGAAGTAACAGTCAAATAACTCAATTCTTCTATTTGTTAAGTCAAAACCCCTCAGACTACTTGAAATGGCAGGGAAGTATACGCACTAATACTGGATTCTTACTCTGTTCAGATTTGACTTGATCTTTTTAATGTTGGATCCACGTGATGAAGCTTATGACAGACGTCTTGCTCGCCACTTGGTTTCACTGTATTACCAAAGTGAAGAAAAGATGGAGGAGGAATACATGGACATGGCAGTATTAAGGGACTACATTGCATATGCTCGCAGTTATGTAAATCCTAGGTTAAGTGAAGAAGCAAGCCAAGCCCTTATTGAGGTAAGGGAGTTACTGTTAATAATGTTCCAAGTCCTTACTAACTTGTCAAAAACGGCAAAATCCTCTCACATGTATGCTTCCTATTTATACGTAACTTTCCTTTAAGAACTCTTCAAGCATCTCTAAAAATCACCAGCATTTATAAAGGAAAAGAGGGATCAGTATAAAAGTCATTCTGTGCTCCGAGTGCTAGCCTTCAGAGGTGCTGGTTTTGGTTCTATCCCATTAATGAGATCACAAAATTCTACTGAAATGGAATGTGTCAGCACACACGCAAACACTGTTATGTAAGACTAGTTCTAAGTTTGGTTTTGGTTTTTATTTTATTCAAAAATTGACTCATTATCATGGTTTAATTGCTTTATATGGGGAATGTGTGTATATGGTGTGGTTATCCTTCATTGCAGAAGAATCGTGAAGGTCTATGAGTGTCTGCAACAACTTGCCAGAATCGCTGATGTTCTGAAATAAGAGGTGGGGGGCGAAGGGGACTCTTGAGAAATATTAGAAATAATATGGTTTACTGAAATATTTAATGACTCCCTTGTTTTCAGGCATATGTGGACATGAGGAAGATTGGTAGTGGCAGGGGAATGGTTTCTGCATATCCTCGACAACTTGAGTCTCTGATCCGACTGGCAGAAGCACACGCTAAAGTACGCTTTGCTCATAAAGTTGAAACAGTTGATGTAGAAGAAGCAAAACGCCTCCATCGGGAAGCACTGAAACAGTCTGCTACTGATCCAAGGACCGGAATTGTGGACATTTCCATTCTCACAACAGGTTTGTTATTCCATAGCGATACAGCCTGTTGGGCTTTTGTCATTTTGAAATGTAACTCAACCTGCCCTCCTCAGTTTATTTCTAAAAAGTGTTTTCTTTCTTTTGTCAGGAATGAGTGCAACAGCTCGTAAGCGGAAAGAGGAGTTGGCTCAAGCCTTAAGGAAGCTTATTCAGTCAAAGGGTAAAACACCAGCTTTGAAATACCAGCAGCTTTTTGATGATCTCCGAGCGCAGTCAGATACAGTAAGTTTCCTGCTTTGTTTTTATGTCTTCATGAACTTTAAAAGTATGATGTTTTTCCAAGTCAATGTTACCTTGTTCCCAAATCACATCACATTATGGAAAGGGAGACAGGGTAACTTTTTCAGCTGACATGACCAGAAAGCTGAATCTCTGCTATACCTTAGTTTAGTCTGGCTTCTGAAATGGTAAACTCAGCTTTGGGATTCCAGGCCACATTTCAAATTGAAAGGACAGACTAAAGCATAAAAAAAAGAAAACTAGTATCAAGGAAAGCATTTCTAGAATTTAGAATATTTCCCCTCCTCCCTGCCTACCTTTACTGCATTTACTTATTTTCTTTCAGGCTGTCACTAAAGAAATGTTTGAAGAAGCGCTTCGTGCCTTGGCTGATGATGACTTCTTGACTGTGACTGGAAAGACTGTAAGACTGCTCTAAGTCAGCCTTTCCTGCCAAGCTGTCACAGCTTTACTTTGTCTTACTTAAGGTAACGTCAGTCTGCAAGATCTTCAAGATTTGGGACTATCATTTGCTATGACAAGCACAGCCTTTCCTTGCAAGCCAACTGTCAGGGCTTTACTTTGCCTTACTTACCGTATTGCCAGTCTGCAAGACTTTTAGGATTTGGGACTATCATTTGCTATGGCAAGCGTAGTAGCACTTCTGTCAGCACAAGAGATTACAAAGGACCTAAAAAATCCTTAGCTGAGTAATGCTATTTACATTTTAGCCAAATGTAATTACTAGTATGTTCAGTGCCACGTGTTTTTATGAGGTTTTGTAGAACATGCTAACAATGTTGTATGTATTTCAAATTGAATTGTAAAAATTCATCTTAAATGACTTTTTAGTAAATCCAGTTAGACTATTAGTACTGCTGTAATGTGAAATAAAGTTATTGGACTTAAAAGGGCTCTGTAGCATTCATTTCAAGTGAAAATGAACATACCCTATACTGGGCACTTTTCAATCTAGAATCTTGCAATTTTTAGGAAGTGCTGTGAGAACAGAAAGGAGCTTTGTGCCCTTTGTTTTATACTTGTGTACTTTGGTAGTATCCTCAATGTAAAAAAGGCAGAATGGATTCTACTTGAAACTGCATTTTCTTACTATACATTTAAGCATGACTGGATAAATAAAGTTACTCACCTTTGGTGTAATCTCATATAATCAGTTCTGAAAGAACATGGTCCTGTAGCATGTGACTAGAAAAATCTTCCCTTTTCAAGGCAGGGTAGATGCTCTCAGCCATTGCATGTCAATAGCTGCTACTGTCATTCAGCCAGCAGAAGAGTTCCCGAATTCACTTTGGTCCAGGCAGCACCAGGCTGTCTCAACTGCTCATTTACCCCTTTTAAGCTGAAATAAGTACTCCTACTATTTATGTATAACATAGATTTCAGCTACCTTCCAATTAAATAATTCATCTTCCAGTTTTTTGGGGGGGTTGTTTTTTTTTGTTTTTTTAATTAGGTCAAGTGCAAGATCCTGCACCTGAGCCACAGCAATCCAGGGCACAAACACAAGTTGGGATTGAGAAAGACTGGGGGGTGCTGGTGGATGAGAAGTTCAACATGAGCTGCCAATGTGCACTGGCAGCCCAGAAGCCAACCACATCCTGGGCCGCATCAAAAGAAGCGTGGCCAGCAGGGTGAGGGAGGCCCCTCTATTCTCATGAGACTGGACCTCGTGTATGGTGTCCAGTTTTGGGGCCCTCAGCAGGGGAAGGATGTGGACCTGTTGAAAGGGTCCAGAGGAGGGTCATGAAGATGATCAGAGGGCTGGAGCACCTCTCCTATGAAGACAAGCTTAGAGAGCTGGGGCTCTTCAGCCTGGAAAAAGAAGGCTCCAAGGAGACCACCTACCAGCCTTCCAGTACTTAAAAGGGGCCTAGAGGAGAGATGGGGATGGACTTTTATCAGGCAGTGTAGTGACAGAACAAGGAGTAATGGTTTTAAATTGAAAGAGGGGAGACTTAGATTAGATACTAGAAAGAAGTTCATAAGAGACACTGGAACAGGTTGCTCAGAGAAGCTGTGGACGCTTCATCCTGGGAAGCGTTCAAGGTCAGGCTGGACGGGGTTTTGAGCAACCTGGTCTAATGGAAGGTGTCCCTGCCCAGGGCAGGGGGTGTAGGAACTCAGTCTTTAAGGTCTCTTCCAATTTAAACCACTCTGTAATTCTAATGTGCTTATTAGGGATTGCTGTATTTAGTATGTACAAGGCTACTTGCGGAGTAATCCCACTAGGTGGCTCTTAAAGTCTGTATGTAGTAGTTGATAGAGATGGTTTGTTTTCAGTCTGTAGTGTTTTTTAGATAAAAAAGGACTGCAAGTGCCATTCTAAGTAAGTAGATACAGAATGGAAATGCTTCTAAACAGTCTTTTCTTAAAAAAAAAAAAAAACCAAAACAGTAAAATATCTTAACCATCCCTGTGCTAATTTGAAATGTACACAAAGCAAAAGCAAGATGAAAGTAATTTCCTTAGACTGAGAATATTTTCTTACTCCATGTAATAGTCCCAAATATCATAATTTACTGCTGTATTTACACTATGCTTTTAATTATAATTAAGCTCATTTAAGAAACTCAAGTCACTTTAAGACTGGAATATGCAACCAGGCAAAAGCACTACTGCCAGAAAGTTAGTGTCAGAAGTGACAGAAGAAAGGCATTAAATTAAAGTCTATACATTTTACAAAAGGCATAAAAAAAAAAGTTACTTGTAATAAGTCACTTTGACAGACCCTAATTTGAAGTAATCTGCTAACTAACACGATGAAGAGAAGCTGCTGGAGAAGTAAAATTGAATGGTACTCTTCCATTTTCCTGCAATCATCTGTTACTCAGGGTGGGCAGTGAATCAGCACGAGATAGACCACTTGCTACCGCTGTTATTGTTTTCAAAGCTGGTAGGTCATCTCTCTCCAAGCACAGATCCAGATTTGATTAGAAAGTGACTCAATCACACTCACCCCCAGTTATGTTATGTGCTTCCATATGTACAGATGTAAACTCCTAAGTGAGAAATATCTGTCAAGATTACTCCCTGCCCATCATAACTGAGGTAACGTAATCCTTAAGACTATATTCTAGTTGCCCTCATCAAACTTCAGTCTTATTTTTGGCAGTGACTCTTGAGTTGCAGTTTTATTTTCCTGAAAGGCCCTAAGACTTGCAGGATTATCTCAGGAAAAGAAGAAAGTGCACTGAAGACGGCATGTCAAATAGCTGACCAGGGAGGTGATGCTATCCCACTTTTGCAGTGCATTTGTCTAATTTCACAATTAGAGCTGCTATGTAACCTGCTGTCTGGATAGAGCAATACAGACTGAGAAAGTAAGCATTGTGCATTTTTTTTCCTGATTTGGCAAGACCACATATAGTCTTGTAAAAATACATGCATAATTTACTTAAAAAACATGAGATTCATCATCTGTGAGGTAAACTGACAGTCAATATGGAAGCTTTCATCCGACTCTTAGTGTGCGTGGCCTCTTTAGAACAATGCTTACAGCCTGGCACCAGCTTGTATTATTTAATGCTCAAAATCAAAAGCCAGGTTAATTGTGCGTTCTAAGGTTTTGAGAATACCACTTGTCTATATAATAAGCACAGCCAGACACCCCTTGTGCCTGGCACCTCTGGACTCCAGACTGATAAGGAAAACAAGAGCACTGTATTTGCTACTATGAAAAAAAAAAATTTTAAGTCACTTCCTTCTTGAAGTGATAGAGGAGTTAACAAGGAGAACTTGTTCTCACCCACAAACTGAAATCAATAGAAACAAGTGAGTACAAAGTAAACATCATTTATGGGCCTGATCCAGCATCTCAGCAGTACAAGGACTAGCTGTAGAAATCCATCTAAGGAACTCCTTATTGTTCTCAGCTTCTTCTCAGTAATTGGAAAGAGCAGCCCCAGGCTGGTCAGGAATCTAAAGCAGGCTTATCAGTGTTTTAATTGCAAATATGGGAATAACCCCAATAGGTAAACTATTTTCCCTGGGATGAGCCATAATGCTGCCAAGTGTCCGGTACTGGTGATTTTTTTCTAACAATGTATAATGCTATGCAGATCTCCCTCGCCTGTACAAAGCAGCACAAATGCTTTATATGGTCTATTTTATTTAAGTGCAACAAGCAGGTTATAATCCTTATGTAACACATTTGGCAAAACTTGAAGATAGTTACTGAGGAACATTCTAAACTATGTACTCTGCCTTCACTTCATAAAGAGTAAGAGGGGGAAAAAAAAGAAAAAAAAATCAGTCTTTGCAATTATTTGAAGAGATCTTGTAATGCTCAGTGATCATCCTAAAAGAAGGAACAGTATTCTTTCTCTGAGAAGACTCATCATTAGGTATTCCCAAGAAACAAGACGTGTTAAGTTGTCTCTGTTCATGCTTCTTTTGATGGCTGGTAAGAAATCACACATCAAAGATAATGATCAGGAATCCTGTTCATGGGGCAGGTTTAGTAAAGGATGTTGGCAGGACAAGAACCCAGTGTCACAGCCTGCACTGGAACAACCCTTCTGAAAATAAGTGTGTGTCTAGTAGGTATAAAGCACATCCCAGATTATTGTCTGAAGGATGGCGTTTAGTGTGACCATTCTAGGCACCTTCCGTCTACTGATAACATTGAAAGTATTCACTAAGACTGGTATACACTTTTTTAACCATGCTTGAGTTCAAGAAGGTTTCAGCCTCCAAAGTATAAGGAAACACACCAAGAAGTGGAATACTACCAGTGTTTTGCTAGTTCCATGCACAATTTCTTCCTCTGCCATGAACAGACAGAAGATGTGAGGAAATCAGTAGGCCTTTTTGCACACTGTTAAGGTGCTTTGCTAACACTCAAGATACAGCAGATTTAGCAGCACTGCTAGGATCTGAAAAACTGCACTTGCTGTGCAGCTGCTTGTGGAAGTATCCTTGGGAAGCGCACCATAAAGAAACAGACAACACCTGGCAAAGGGTCAGAAGAAACTCGTAAGATGTTAGGGGAAGTCAGTGAATCAATTAGATGGTCACAGTTATTTCTGAAGCTCTAACACAATTGTGGCAGGCATTAGCTTCTTAAAAGCAGCCCTGTGAAAACAGCAGTAGGAAAGAAGGCCAAGGAGCACAATTGTAACCTGCACACAGTCCATCGCTAAAAAAACACAGAAGCTTTCTAGGGTACAGACTTGGGGAGGTAAGAAATGACAACTTTTACCCTTAGACTTGAATTGACTGATCCAGCTCACACAATGGCATCACAACGACTGCATATTAAAAGAAGATCCTATATTTCTGGACAGGGATCAGTGTGGGCAGTTGGGGAAGAAAAAGCATTCCTAAACTGCTATTTTCCACTATCTGATCAAACTATATCCTAGTGGGACAAGTGGAAGACAGACATGCGGATTCAGGTCTCTAATTTCATTCATCCATTGTTTTTTTTACAAAGCCTGGACAAACATCATACTGAAGAATTCTCTTTCTGCCAAATTTGACTGAAACTGGCCAGTTTCAGTCAATAGTTATGACAGAGGATTGACATATATAAGCCTGATTTGGGGAGGGAGAAGAGGAAGAGAAAGAAGAAAGGAAGGAAAGAAACCAGTTTTTCTGCAATTAAAACAAAATTATCATTTTGCCAAAGCAGTAATATATTTTGGTTTGTTAGTTTCTACTTCTGGGTGTAATAATTCCTATTTAACAAAACACTGGAGAATGCGGGCATCGATCCCGCTACCTCTCGCATGCTAAGCGAGCGCTCTACCATTTGAGCTAATTCCCCCCTCCTCTTACTGTCAATGGGGATCACAAAATTCTGAACTTAAGGGTCGATTTAAAATCTGCAGCTCCATATATATAATACAATTTTCTGTCCTGTATTGGTCTGTCTATTCACAAACGAAAACACATTCAACTGCAATTCCAAAACAGGTGTCAAATAATACAATATTACTATTTAATTTAGCATTTCCAAATGAAGTAATAAGACACAAGACAAACCAGAAAAGACATGTATAAAATAAATTTTAAAAAAAGCTTATTACTTGCAATTCCTGAGAGGAAGTACTTTGCAGCATTTGATTTTCTCCTCATAATAGTCAGTTTCTGGTTTTTTTTTTTTTTTTTTTAAAATTGAATAANTTTTTTTTTTTTTTAAACATGAGTAATCATTTTAATTTATTCTAGACAAACATATGGCAGCATTTAAGAAATTAACTATGTACATTTAAAAAATAAGAACTTGTTTAACTTCAAAGTTTTAGTTCAACATGGGAAAAATACACCTGCTGCAGTTAACCGTTTTTTATCCCAGCAGAAATGAAAACATGACAGTGGAGAATGCGGGCATCGATCCCGCTACCTCTCGCATGCTAAGCGAGCGCTCTACCATTTGAGCTAATTCCCCCCACGCTACACCATTTTTCCTGTAACCATAGAGTTTAACAACCACAAATGCAAACTGCCTTCCCTTTACTGTGCCCTTTTGCCGTGGGTAATAATCCCAGGGCAGCTGTTCAGGCCACTTACTAGCATTTGACCTTGAGCTCGTCTACTGTTTTTGGTCCAAAATGACAAACTCTGCAAGTACCATGATAAGGCACTTCATGCTAACTTGCATGACAAAGTCCCGGCCTGCAGCCTTTCAGTGCCACCCGACTTGCACTGGATTTATCCTTCTTTGAAGAGGGCAGCTGCTTTTTCTGTGGCGAGGCAAGTCACGTCACAGACAAGGCAGTGGTGCAACTGGAAGATACTACAAAACCCGCATTTGCCCTGATGTCCCCTAAGACGACCATCTAGAAAGCCAAAGTCATACCTGGTTAAATTAGCTTATATGAGTTTACGTTAGTCTTGCCAGAGAGATGCATCAATGACCCGTGTTAAATGAAAATATGCGGACACAAAGCCTTCACAGCTGAAATACCCTAGAGAAACAAACAAACAAAAAGAATTAAGAAGGTTGGGTTATTTTCAGCCATGTAGGTAAGAAGTTACTATTATCACTGCCTCCGTTATTTAACAGTATACCAGTGCAACCACTCTCACTGTCAAGGATATTTTTGTTCTTTAAATCCAGAGAGCATTCCCTGACAGAATAACCTGCAAATAGAGTTTTGCCAATGTGCTTCTTACAGTGAAGTCCGTTAGTATGACTATACTTGGATTTTTGTATTTCTGAAATGTTTTTAGTAACCTTATTTAAGATGCAATATGATTTTAACTGAAGCAAAGTCAATAAAAGGAGGTAGACATACCTAAAATATAACCTCGGATGATATAAATCAATGTTTTCTCTTCACAAATTATAATTATGATAAACATGAACTTTTAAACCATTATATTTATCTTTTACATACAGGTAATTAGAAAATAAAGTTGAAAGAGAAAAAAAAAAGAACTGAAAAACATTATCGTCCTTCAGTGACTTCTAGCAGTATACTTCATAGATTTACAAGTCAAAAGACATCTGCATTGTAAGAGAGGTAAAAAAAATAGTTATTCCTGAATAAACACTAGAGGAGGCTTTGTTCAGGAAAGTAAGCATTGTTTTATCAAAGTAACATAGCCTCAGTACTACCACTTCTCTAGCATCAAGTGAGTACTCCAACTTCTATGCTAACAGGTTTTCCACACAAATACAGTGATGATTCAGTGTTATTAAATGAGCACACTGACTCAACAAAGTAATTATATTGAAAGCAGCCAAGCTATGATTCAGCAGAAGGAAAACTGCCTTTTCAGTTCTGAAGCAGGGGGAATTAGCTCAAATGGTAGAGCGCTCGCTTAGCATGCGAGAGGTAGCGGGATCGATGCCCGCATTCTCCAGTGTTTTGAGTGACTGAGTATCTGTGGTAGAGTAAGATTTTCTTCCATAAATTGTACAGGTTTGTGAAAGAAAATCTATATAGCTAACAATATTTCATACAGCATATAAAACAAGAAAACAATCTCAATTAGCAGACCACTTGTGAACTCTGAAAAATGATTTCCACACAAAACCATCTAATTCTGACGTCGTTCTGCGATACAGGAAATAAAATTCACATCTGTCCTTTAGAAGTGCATTGAATTTTAATGTGAGCATTTTTTATATGTTTTTAATTTTTAATTACATGAAAGTTAAAGAAATTGTCTATAAGAAGATGTAAAAGTACGTATATATATATATATATTATCATCAGCTCACTATAAAACTACTGTCTCTCCAGCTACCTCGCACTTCTTGTAGCTTGGATGGGCAGGACAGACTTCCTCCTAACACGAGTTTCAGCTGACATTCATTCTCTCACAATTTCACACGATTTTTTCCTCAAATGCATATAAATATGCACTTAAAAAAAAAAAAAAAGTGCTCATCTTTGATCAACATAAACAACTGAAATAAGTCTATTTCTATGTACTACTGAGCATGTGCTTCTTCAAATGGATTAATTTTAATCCTTAGAAAACTGCTACAGAAAAATGCATCTAAATTTAAAAAAGTCCCACAATACAAGGCATTATATACAGAGCACTAAAACTGTACCAAAGCCAACAATCAGAAAAAAACCACACCATCATGTGCTTTTGTTTCATTTCTTAAAACCCTTCAATAGGAACTTCTTTTTTTTCAGTGCAGGCAGTTACCCTAATTTTAGACAAAACAGAAGTTTACAAGCCGTTTTTTTTCCAGAACAGCAAAAAAATTACAACTGGTAGCCAAATAAATGAAGTGCAGTTCACAAAGGCGAGCAGAAGTTACACTTTCTAAGTCGAAAATGGAGAATGCGGGCATCGATCCCGCTACCTCTCGCATGCTAAGCGAGCGCTCTACCATTTGAGCTAATTCCCCCTGTGGGCCATGGACTCTGCTTACTGTCCCTTGGTACTTTCGGGTAGCTCCCGGACATAACAACTCAATAAACTATATTGAAATTTGATCTGCTATCTCAAGTACAAACAAAACTTTCTATCAAACCTCAAAATTGTTTTTCACCCAAATATCGCACTGGTAGCTGGGCAGCCAGAGTCCACTACTTGAGTTCTAATCCCCTTCTGGAGTTTCTGGTAGGCAGCAACAGAACACAACTTTCCTGTGAAATGCAGAAACAATTAGGTCTTTCTTAAAGTACACTGCTTTTGACAGCCTTAGTGGGAATATTGCCCAACGTGAAATCTGGACTCCTTGATGTAACAGCATGTGTTTTGTTCAGCTGAGCTGCATCTGGACAACAGACAGTCTGTGTTTCCAAGCAACTGTAGATTTATGTTTGCACCAAACAATTATGACTGTTTAGAGAAGTCTGGATATAAAGATTATGTTTTTCTAAAACACATTTTTCCTATTTATAATCCCTAGGTGGAAGAGATTCAGCTAAATGACTTTACCCATTTCCACATTTTACAATATAATAGATATGACTGAATAGGTAGAGTTCTTCCAGTTCTCTTGCAGCAATGGAGTTCTGAGCCTAAATTCTATAAAAGGAAAAAAAAAAGCACCCAGGCAAACAGAACAATGAGGAAAAAAGTAATAGTTCACATTATCTTCCTATATCTCTCAGGAATTTTTAAGGTCTGACTGTATCACTCGGTCACAGAATAATTTGGGGTGGAAGAATGTAAAGATCATCTAGTTCAAAACCCCTCCCCTGCCATGGGCTGGGACACCTCCCACTAGACCCATAGACACACACACACTCACACATACATATAAAAACTAAGAATATATAATTAAAATGTAAAAAAAAAATTAATAATCATAGCTATAACACAACAGAAGTGAAAATTCTGGTCAGTGCCTTAGTAAGATCAGTCAGAAAATACAAAGAATATAGTCTCCAATGTTTCCTGTTATTTGAAGTTATATATAAAAGCCTTCTTTGAAAGTGACATTTAGAGAAAAAGTAACTCTTCATGATATCACACTCTCTTAAAATAGAAATAGAGTCAGCAAAAAATCTTAGAAACACCTATATTGTAAACCAACCAGAACCCTGCTAACTATAATTGTATTAGGCTTGTACAAACACACCCCAGGCAGGAACAGGGTTGCCTCATGTCAGCTTTTGAATCGTAAAGCACATCTACAGGGCTTAATTCAGGTAAG
>VXBJ01002090.1:1210779-1379513 GCA_013400055.1 Nycticryphes semicollaris | reverse complement strand
AGCCACTGCCATAGAAAAGGGAATTAATTTTATGGCAAAGATCTCCCCTTATTTGACAAGCGTTACAAATATATAAATTTCATGCTGGTTTTAATTTTGAAAACAATCTACGAACATAAAGAAAACCTATACTCATACTAAAAAGAAAAAAAAAATCTTTATTTTAACTTTGGCAGGACTAGATTTAGTATTAACAAACAAAAAAGGTATCTAACGTGGCTTAGCCTTACAGATGGCCATAAATTCACAGCAGCTCTGTTCCTGATCTCACTTGCACCGTTCATGTTTTTCGAGAGCTGACAACTAACTATGTTTTTTTGCTGAATACTGTTATTCTTTCTTCTTTGTCCTATTTTCTTGTGGCCGGCACTGTCAGGAAACGTGTAGCAAATCAACACTGAAGCGTGTCGAGCAGCGAGTACACGCTGCCACGCAGCATAAAGACAGTGGGTTACTCACAACTGTTCCTACTTTGCGTTGCCACCTGCCAAAGCAGCCGGCTCCAGGAACAACTGAATGCAAGCGTTTGCTTCCCTGGAGGTCTTCAAGGCTGGGTTGGATGGGGCTTTGAGCAACCTGGTCTAGTGGAAGGTGTCCCTCCCTGCTCAGGGCCGGGGGGGTTGGAACTCATTGGTCTTTGAGGTCCCTTAAAACTTGAACCATTCTGTGCACAGTAGGTCCAAGCCATCTATCACGTGTCAGGGCTAATGTACATAAACCACCAGCTTTAGTGTCACCAGAAGCCAGTAAGCCTATGTGAAAACAAGCCAGGGCAGTTGGAAACCAGTCAGGTGACAATCTTACCTCCACTCATGCTCTCATTTGTCTCCTGAGCCTGACTGGGGCGTGATGGATGAGTAACACCTCCTGTTCTCCTGTTATTCTCCTGCGGTGGGAGAAACATGGCTTAGCAAAGAGTCACTGTCTGGTGTAGTGCTGACACAGCACAGCAACAATCCACTCTGTAAAGGAAGCAGTTTAACCAAGAGTCAGAATGTCAGGAAGTGACTTACATGGGCTATATAATGTGGCCGGGTGTGCAATAGTACATAGAGCCTGCGGAGAGGATCAGGAGGATGTTTGTAAACTGCTCACCCTGCAGAGAACCAGAGTTGCCCTTCCCTCTCTGGCTACATCACTTTATAGGTGGCAGCGGGCACAGGAGACTCGCCTTATTAAAACAAGAGGGAGGGGGAAGCTGTGAAGCCAAACGCGGCTTGGGTTTGGCTGAGCTCTGAAACCCGGGGCCCTTCAGCTGCCTTCAAGTGCAGGTTGTCGCAAACTCCAGCACTTTATGATTGAGCTCAGGCGTGGTGCAGCCCCTGATCCCACGCCTGCTTGCGTCTCGTTTCAGGCTGGGGTCAGGAACAGAAGGGGGGCTGGTGGGAAGATGGGGAAACGGCGAGGACGAGCGCTTGGGGAAGGGAAGAGGCGCCCGGGCGGGTGAGGTGCGGTGGCTCCCCAGCGGCGGTTCCGCGCATGCGCTGTCCCCCCTGCCGCTGCGGCGGGGACCGGCAGGATGGCGGGCCGGGCCAGGGGTACGGGTGGGCTTTTTAATTAAGTTGCTGTAATTGTTTCGACTTTCTGAGAAATATCGGGAGGAAGGCTTATGCAATCAAGAGCTTTTTCCAAATACGCAAATTGAGCTGGTAATACTAGATAACTCTCAAGCTGCATTTTGAGTTCAGTATTTCCTTACAGCAAGTAAAGGTGACAATAAAAATGCTAACGATGGCCTATTACCATACATCGTTATGTTCCTTCTATGTGATCTAGGGTTTAGGCTCTGTGTCAAGTAAATTATAGGAAGGCACATTTGGTGATGTAATAAATAAGGAAAATACAGGCATATTTTAATTTTGCTTGAATGTCACCCCAGAGGCACCTTTCAAAAGAATGTGTCTGTATATTTATATATATATATATATATATATGTATATATGTATAAGCTTTGACTACGAAACTGTTTCAATCAGGCATATAATATTTTTCACTCATTTCACTCCTAAACCAAGTTTTTCATCTATATGCCTTGAAAATTGGAAAGCACATAGGTTTCCATGTAGAATTTGGAACGTTAAATAAAAGTTGCTTTTTTTTTTCAGTAAGATGTTTGGGTTTTTGTAAATAACTTGATCTTTTTGAGAGCTTCTTGTATGGAAACAGCTAAATAATAAAGGTTTGTATCGCAAAAGAGATGAAGAAGGTTATTCTGGTAGCATACATGCTGAAAGACGTATTGCATGATTCCAGCTGTGAGTTGCAGTCAGTTATTGGAAAGTGGAAGGAATGGCTCAACAAGAAGCAATGAATCTATAATTGGAAGTGGTTTTAGTTTTCAGTAAGTCTGGAGTGTCCAACTGTAAGTTTCGATGCTTTTTTTTCTCAGATGGGGAATTAGCTCAAATGGTAGAGCGCTCGCTTAGCATGCGAGAGGTAGCGGGATCGATGCCCGCATTCTCCAGTATATGTTTTTATTTCGTTGTAAGCCAAACAGCAGCTGTAAAAAATGTTTTTTAATGTACACTGAGTCTAAAAAACATTAACACATTGTTTTGAATATTTAATTTTTATCTTTCCAAAAGCTTATGTTTGTTCTTTTGCATACAGGGAGGGGAAAAAAAGATAATTCTTGCATGAAATAACAAAACTTACTGACATTTTAATACAATAATAAATTACATGAACCAATTTTAGTGAAAAATGAGGGTTTTTTTAATGTGCTCTTAAACTTTTGATTTATTATTTCATTAGTTAAATTTAGATTTGATATTATATTCTAGTGTATATAGAATACAATTTTGTATTTCTGCTGTAAGCAATGCTCATTATTTTTGTTCTGTTTTGGTTGTGCAGGCTATTAGGAGCAACGCTCTAGAATATTCAGTAACTGTCACTCCTGGTAGCAAGATTATGTCCTTTACTTGTGAATTTTCACATCTGTGAAATATGGAAATTTTGTCTATAAATATATGTTGCATATTTTAAGTCTTCATGAGACTGTTTTGGTTTTTTTAATTCTAATTAGGTTTTTTTTTTTCTAGGTCATTCAGGTATTCAACTGCTTGTACATCCAGGTTGAGGCAGCATGAAGAAACAAGCAAAACGGACTTCTTATAAGTACAGTGAATTTGTGCAATCAGGATCATCTGAGTACACAAATTAAATAGAAAGCAGGAGACAAAACCTATGAATTTAATTTCAAGTGAAGGAAGGAGAATATACAAGTAGTATCTGTGGAGAAAATAAGGGAGCTTGGAGATACCCCCATGACATGACAATAAAGGATTTAACCTATGGATGGATGGGATGCAAATTGAATTTGCTTATTCTCTTGTATTCTTCATGTAGTGAAGAGAAAAGAGGTGTTGTAACTCTAAGGCTGCCTGATGCTTGTCATTAAAATGAAGCTGTGTTATGGTCTTCAGGAGTCCTCTCTGGGCTCAGGTAACGATTTAAACATCCATTTGCTTGGCGTGAAACTCTGTAGTAGTTTTCTATGTTGTTATTGCTTCTGGGTGTTTCTGCTGTTGCTTAATACCTGTCACTTCCTCCATTTTTAAAAAGGATGAGTAATGTTGCTCTTCTCAGCTAATCAGACTCAAGTTGTGCACTGATGAAATGAGAGAATTCTGTGGGGCAGGTCACTTGTAGAACTACAAAACCATGATGTTATATAACTGGATGGCTGGGTGAGGAGAGAAGAGCAGATGTCGTCTGCTTTGACTTCAGCAAGGCTTTTGACACTGTCTCCCATAACATCCTCATTAGGAAACTGAGGAAGTGTGGGCTAGGTGAGGGGACAGTGAGGTGGATTGAGATCTGGCTGTGTGACAGACCTCGGAGGTTTGTAGTTAATGGAGCAGAGTCAAGTTAGAGGCCTGTAACCAGCGGTGTTCCCCAAGGGTCAATACTCAGTCCAGTCTTGATCAACATACTCATCAATGACCTGGACAAGGGGCCAGAGGGTATCCTCAGCAAGTTCACTGATGATGCTGAAGGGGGAGACCTGGCTGACACTCCAGAGGGCTGTGCTGCCATCCAGCTGGAGAGCCAGGGACAGGCTGGAGAGCCGGGCAGAGAAGAACCTAAGGAGGTTCAACAGAGCAAGTGTAGGGTCCTGCACCTGGGGAGGAAGAATTCGGGCACTGATACAGGTTAGGGGTGGACCTGCTGGGAAGCACATCTGAGGAGAAGGATCTGGGGGTCCTGGTAGACAGTAAACTGTCCGTGAGTCAGCAATGTGCCCTTGTTGCCAATAGAATTGGCAAATTGTTGGAGACTGTTTTACAGCAGGAGGGCTGTCCGGAGAATCTGCGCTCAGAATTCTCAATTCTGTCTAACATTGCTTTTGAATAAATCTACCCCACAACATGGTTGTAGTACATGGACTTTCGGAGCTGACCGTACTGCTCTTCTAAGTTTTCTTGCAGTGGGTGCTGTGATGTTTGATAATAAACATTTGAAAGGTTTTTCTTGTAGTGGTTACTGTTACTGACCGAGTTTTAAAACAGAGATTCTGTATCAAGGAACTCGTTTTCTTTTGGAAGACTGAGAGGTGACTTTATCACCGTGTGTAAACTCTTGAGAGCTTGGGGGGGTGGGGAAAAACCCAAGCCAAACTTAGATGTTGAGTTTGCTTGGCTTCTAGTTGTCAGGTATCCTCAAGCTCGGTGTTGTAGAAAAACACATTTTATCACAGTAAATTTCCTGCAGCAAAATAGCTGTTAGAGTCATTCGGCGTGGGGTTCCTCGCCCAGGCCAGTGTCCTTCCCCCTTTTGGGACCCTGTTTCATCTTTATTTCCTGTGACTGCTGCGAACCATAGACGAGACCTACGTCTGGTAGGTGTGTGGGGACATGGATGGAGTGTGGAGAGCGCTGTGCGCCTTCAGAGACTCGCAGAGTGCCAGTTGGCTTTGGTTTGGGAATCCTACAGCCCTGTTTGTACCGAGTCTCAGAAGGTGGACTCGTCAGCGGTAGCATGGGACCACCTAAAAAAGACAGATTAATCCGTCTGAAAAAAAGCCCCCAAAACAAAAGCACACAGGCCTTGGGTGGCTGTGGTGCTCCTTTCTGGTTCTCAATCACAAAGAAGAGAAAAAGAGGAGGCCATAACATTTCCTACAGTCGTGTTACAGTAGTTAGAGGAGAAAAATCTTTAAATAGCATGTCCTTTTTGTCTTTTGGTAGCCTTATTGTTGCCATTAGAAGAAATATCAAGTTATCACAACAGAAAGCTTCAGTGATCATTAAAATGCAGCTTAGAAACAATGTTTCTGTACTTGACAGGCTGACTGTCCATTCTGTGGGCGTTACTATGGAAACTCCTTATTCCCACAACACAAATCTGGTAAAAACTATTAACTATAAAAGGCAATAGAAACCAAGGGAAGAATTAAAAGCTATGGTAGGCTTATCATTTTTATGTCAGCACGGATTGCAGCTGGTGTTTGGTGTACAATGTGGTAGCAAAGTGAAGCGTTGCTGTACGTGGAAGGAGGGGAGACGCTCCTCGGTGAGCTGCAGGAAAAATGTTTTGCCTCCTTGATCGCTCCGAGAAGAATCTCCGAGTGAGTTTAAGATTCTCTCTGATAATCAAACTGGAAGGAGCAAGGAATTACGCATTTTATGAAATGGAAGAGGAGGTCAAGAGCAGCGCACGGATGTCGCTGCCTGTGAATGCGGCGTGTGCGGGACGGTTACTCCTGAGGAACTGCTGCTGGCACCAGCCCTGCGCTCCGAACGCTCTCCGGCATCCCGCAGCCGCGGCGGCCCCGACCCTCCTTCCGCGGCCATCGGCGCGGGTTCCGCATCCTCTCCCTCACGGCCGTCGGACGCCGCTCTTGCCACCCCCTCGCGGGCCTCGCTCCGCCGCCGTTCTGCTGCTTTATCGGTGGCGGTTCTCGGGCGGCGGGTGCCGTCGGCGGCCGAGGCTGCCCGGGACGGGGGCGGGCCGCAGCGTCGGGGCACGTCAGGTCCCGCCCCCTCTCCTCTGTTCCGCCCCCCGGCTCCTTTCCCTCGCGCTCCCGAGCTGCTGTGCTCTGTGGGAAGTGACGCGTTGCGTCAAGCGGAAGTGGCGACTGTCGTGTGTAGGCCCGTCGCGGTGGGGGGGGTTTTGGACAAGATGGCTGGATCCACAGGTCTGTGAGGGGGCTCGGTGGGCCTGGGGCTGGCGCGGGAGAGCGGGGCGTTAGGCTGGCGTTGTGGAGGCGGCTCCGCAGGGCCTGGAGGGGTCTCCTTTCTCGGGGAGGAAGGCGAGTTACCTCCGGCAGGAGCGACCGGAGTGGGAAGGAGGTGTCTTCTGAAGGGGGGAAAAGGGAAGCCACAGGGGCGCCGGGCCAGGTTGTGCTCCAGGCATAGTCCCTGCCCTCTCTAAGGCAGCGACAACCCTGTGAGAGCCTGGCCCGGGGGGTGAGTGGTGGGAGAAAGGGCTCTCTCTTCTGCAGTGAACGTAGCAGAGAAGAATGTAGAAAAGAAGACTTATCTGCTGAGAGACTGGAATGGATAGGTGTGTAGGCATATAGGGAAGGAGCAGATGTCACTGGCCTGATAAAAATGCCAGAGGAAAGAGATTCATACTAAAAATTTCTATCTGTATACCATCTGGCAAGTGTATCAGTGGTATAGTAGATTCTAAAATAAAGGATTGTCTCTTTCCCTTCTTGATGCAGGGGAAAAAGGATCAGGCCCGTGTTGTGTTTTGGGGCAAAGGTATACCTGAGTTTGGTGGTGGCTGCAGCATGATAGGGAAGAGGAGTGAAACATCTTGTTCTCTTTCACTAGACAGCCATTGGAACCAAAGCATCTGTCCTGTAGGTAAACGGAAGGGTAGAGGGCTGCAAGTCATCCCAGGAATCCCTTATCAGTAACCAGTGTAGCATATATGTTGAGGATTCACATGGCAGAATATTGTGGAAGGTAGTGGCAAAGAAGAGACAAGAACATTGCTTCAAGTACTAAATGCAGACATTTAGAAGGCACAATTATACTGTCTCAATTTTATTTCACAAGAGACCTGAAATATAAAAAGACCCTTTCCCCGTACAAAAAGCTGAATGTTTCAGGGCCTCATTTCTCCTTCTCTCACCCCCAAGACTTTATAACTAGGATTGACAGAGCCCAGGACAGAGAAATGAATTGACTTCCGTGGTCAGTCTAGGGTGAGTGCTGGCCACTACTTTATTTTTAATCCCAATCCACTTGATCATTGGGGGATTGAGACTGTAACAAAACAGAAGAAACTTGTATGTATTGAAACTTGCCTTGGTACCTTACTGTTAATTCTGTGAGGAGACCTTGGGTAGGTTTTTTTTGGGATAGGAGAGTCCTCTCTACTGTATAATGTGGATTTGGGAATGTGGGATTTACAGAGTGGAATTTGGTAAGGTTATAAGAAATTGGGGCATAGAACAACTCTTGCAACTCTGTGGAAGAACAGTCCAAAAAGATACATTATTGCTATGATAAACTGAGCTTGAATGGATATATTGGAGAAACTGAAGTATTTCCTTAGCTGTGGGTTGCTGCATTTTATTTTGTTAAAATTTACTTCTTGGCATCTAAGTTTAAAAGGATTTTGTTAGTTATGTTTAGTTGTATTATGCAGCAGCTCCCAGAGACTTCAGTTTTGGGCTGTAGCCTGCGATATCCTCTAATGCCCAGGAAATAAAGTTGGTTTAGGTCTTGTCTGTTGAGTATTAGCATTTGGCATCACTGTCGTTCAGTCTAGAATATCATTCACTATAAATTTGTATAGTCAAAATGCTACTTTCATCCTACAGAACATTTAACTCTATAAGAAAAAGTAATTTTTTACTAAACTTTCTCAGTTTTACTGCTATAAATGCTCTTCAGTCTTAAATGTGATATTTTAAAATGTCCTGTATACACTTATCCAGTGTGGTTGTGTTTGTCTCAGAAATAGAGCTACAGCTATAGTTCAGGAAAAAAAGTAGGAGAAATAGAAAGCTATTTATACCTGTAGCTGCTTCAAACAATGTAAAGTGCTAGTGCTGTACATATGCAATGTTGAAGAAATGAAATCATTTCAGTAAAATGAATCAAGCAGACAGAATCATCCACAGAACTGCTGGGAAAATTAGGCAGGGTGTCTGAACCAAAATACTTATTCCTACGGACAAAATACTGTTGCCTTTTATTGGTATATGAATAGAGTTTAAGGGTGGTATTTGTTTTGTTCTTTCCACATTGTACACAGAAATTTAGATTTTTAAGACTTCACCTAGAAGAACTGCCCTTGCCAGGAAGTTGTGTTATACTCATTTGTGGAGGAGTGAAGGGAAAGATTTGCTATAGACATAAGATTTAACTCTACCTAGCTCTGTGAATTTATTCTGCTCTCGATATCAAGTTCAACTTCATCCTTATTTATTTCAGAAAAAAAATAATGGATGTTTTGGTTGCATGAAGTCCAGGAATGAAATTATAACCCCAAAGAAGTCAACAACAAAACTTGTACTAAGGTCAACTGTTAAAATTCTGTCCCAGAAATTCTTTTCCTGGGCTCACTAGTTCTTTGAACAATCACATAAAAAAATACATGCCTTTAACAACTGATAATTTTGTTTGAAAATAGCTGTTCTTTAATGTGTGTTACAGAAAAACTATGCATCAACATTCTATTGTTGTTATGTATCTTACCTGCTTTATGAAATCACCTGTATTGACTAATTTGACATGTAGACATTGCATGTCCTAGAAATGGACATTTATGAGCTACAGTTTGCTTGGTCTTCTAATACTCCAACTCCTGCTTGATGCTGGACCTACGTTCTTTGTGTGGGTCTGCTCAAAGTCTGGGGAAAACCAAGTTAAAAAAGAGAAGAGCTCTTCTCTTCTTGTAGAGAGGAGAACAGCTATTGTTGACACCATCAGATAATTTCATATCGTTTGACTGGAGATTCATTCTGTTAATATCTTCGACAACACAGAGCAAAAGATGTAATTAAACATAGTTTCAGGTTAAAAGAAATAATTAACCAAAGCTTGCCATTTAAAATGTCCTGTGTAACTTCAGAAAAAGAAGCAGATCAGTAACGTAATTAAAAGGAGTTAATTTCTGCATTTCCACAATTTGGGTTTTACTTAAAATTACCTTATGTGTATAAAATATATCTATCTAAAATGTGAATGTTTCCTAAAAGGAATGTTCATGTCACTAAGTGGTTAGAACTTAACATGCAAAAAGATGAGAATTAAGGTAGCAGTGCTCTCACTATGGGCTGGTAAAGCTTTTGTCTCCTTCCTCCTCAACTGAAGGCTTCAGTAGCTTGAGGGTGGGTGAATAGATGTAAGTTCATGAAAATTCCCCTTGGTTTGCTGAAATTGTGCACTGGGGGGAGGAATCAAGTGATCTATCTACAATCAGCAATTATATGTGAGATTCCTGATTTACTTCTAGTATGAAGCCATAAGCAACCATTCTTGAAGGTGTGCCTAATGTCTTTGAAGGAGCATAGTTAGGTACCAAGAATTTTTTTTTCCTCTAAAATCCACACTTCTTATTTCCATATTTTCTAATTATTAAGGGTATTCTGTTTCTGTGTCTGACTTATGTTGCCCGTGCAAAAATGCCTTCCCCTTTGAATTTATGTATTATTGATTCTTTGACTAGAAATGGCTCAATCCTCAATGTCAGTGCCTAGTTTTCTTAACTTTGATTTTTGGCTTCTAGTTGCAAACATTTAGTGGTGGTGAAAGCAGCTCTAAGTGTGCATGACTGCAGCTCTGAGTAAGCTGGTATTAAAAATAAAGGGCTGCAAGTGGTCTTGAGTGCATTCAGTTAACTCCCTGAGCTGTGAAGCAAGGACTAACTGTATCTTTCCTGGTGATAGGGTTTTGTTTTCCGTTCTTGTTTTGGTTTTAAAGCTGCTTTTTTTTTTTTTTTTCCTAAAATTATCCATTGGAAAACTCTTCACCATTCAAAATCAAGCTGATAACTACCTGTTCTGGGCTTCATGGGATGGAGACTGATGGATCACCATAGCCTGTGCAGAGACTCCTAGATATCAAGAGCCATTCAGAGGAGTAATAAAGGAATTTATTCATAAGTGGGATGTAGAAGTAATGTTTTAAAGACTATTTTTTTTTCCTGTTTAGGAGACAGTATAGTTTAAGCTTTGTGTCTAGGAAACTTGTGTTAAGCTCAGCACTAGTAGGCTTCTCTTTTCTTCTGACTTGCTGGATGCCTGTTTCCTCCTTCTTTGTTGTGGTGGTTTTCTCCCCTCCCTCTGGCGTGGAGGAAATAGTTGCCTGTTTTTTTATCTAGTACGTTTTAACCTTCAAGGATGTATTAATCCCTCCCCTTTTCTCTATTGTGCTTTCATCACATTGCTCACTTATCCAGAACCTGTCTGAGAAGTCAGTTTAAAAGCTCTTTAGAATTTTACAGTCCTCAAAGTTTGCTCTGCGTATTTATAACGTTAGCTCTGTAAGCACAAACTTCTTGAAGCTGCAAGTAATCAGACAAAACAAAAGAACTAAAATACTGTATTCTGTGAGGCAGAAAGCACTGTGTGGGGCATTTTTCCATCCTGTCCTATGCACAAGGAATTGCAACTGTGATTGTTCTGCCTGCTTAAAAACATCTTGACAAGCCACAAATAATTGAGAAGTGCTTCATCTGGGTTAAGAACAATCCAGCTTACAAAAGATGCCTTAAACTATATATAGCCCATCAGTTTTTGCCAACTTTTTGGCATATATAGAAAAAATACTCTGTTTCTTCTTAGACTTTGCCTGTACTGTTTTTCTGTCACTGGTATTCCGCCACTCTGTCTTTAAATACAAGCCCCAACTTAAGTCTTTCTGCCACAATAACTGTGTAAGAGTATGCTCATAGGCTAAACACCTCACTTCCCAGATAAGAAAAGTGGCCTACTTTGTAATCTTCTATTTGTTTAAGAGTTTGAAATTCCAGGATATTATCAGGCATGGTATTGGAGCCTGTTACCTAAACTATTCCATACAGTCCTAGAAAATTTGAGCCTGGATGAAGATGCAACAGGAAGATAATGCCTTTCAGCAGTTGGAGGCAGATGGTCCATACTGTAAATGTAAGCATGGATGAGAATGCTGAAAACAAGAATGTGAAAATTAGATCTCCGAGTCTTATGAGTAGTTAGTGGAGTTGAATTACATACGTATTTGTTAGTGTTTGTGTTTTGCTTTATGGAAAATTTCTCCAAAGGCGATGTTAAGTACATGCTGTGAAACGGTTCAGCCTCACATTGTTGGCAGACCCTTCCTCCTATCCCTCCCTACTCTTGCAAGTTTTTTTTCCTAAGCTGTAACTTGTACTTCACCCTGACTAAAACTTCACATAAAGTACTAGATCAGCTTCAGCTACTCATGTCACTTAGATGTTGTTGCCTTGCTGTCTCAACTAACCCGTGGGAACCTCAGCACAGACTGTGGAAAGACAAGGAGGTGCTACAGCAAAAAGTGTTCAAAATATTCTTGATTTAAGCTGTATTCAGAAGGGTTTTGCTTTATGCTATCCTGCCCAAAACAGTGTTTTTCTTTGTGTTTGTCATTTGGAAGACACTAATGAGATATTATTCAAACAATATTTTGAATAAAATCAGTACATCAGTGCAAAAACTGATGACTGTGAAGCTGTCAGATTGGTTCTGAATAACATGAGCTTCTGTTTTACCACCTTTTCAAAAATGTGTGGTGCTTTAAGTACATGACTCTAAATCATTCCTAGTTAGCATTTTGGAACAAATGGAAACTTCAACACTTATATCTTCAGAGCTCTAAATGAATCCTTTATTTCAGATGGGTGGGAAGCATCAATTAGATTTAAAAAAACAAATTGTCAGAAAAATTATGTTTAACATCTAGATAGACTCAATATCCCTCTTTTTAAAAAATCTGTTGCATTAGACATATCTAACTTGCACCAAAAAAAAAAAAATCACTTCCTTTCATTGCATTTCTGACTATTCATAACTGGAGAGCTCAGTGTGTTTGCTGTTTGCTTGAGTAAATGAAAAACATTTTTCCCAGTACGTGTAAAAATAGTGTCCTTTGCTCAGGGTACCACTACGGTCTTAGTAAAATGTCCAGTTTTATTTATATAAAAGAACTTTTTCAAGGAAGAAATTGTAAGCTTGCTTGCTTCTCACTGGAGTGGACTTTGTGATCATGTAAATATCAACTAATTTGAACTTTTGAGCACCGTGGCATGTAGGAATTATAACTGTCACAAAAATAATATGGGAAAATAATATAATGGCAGTTCTTGTTACTAAATATATGGTGACAGGTATGTTTGCTGATTCCATCCAGAAGTGCACGCTTATGTGCATAACGTGATCCATTGTTATTCTTTCAGTTATTTGTTTTACCATAGATCCAGGATCTTTATGTTTTGGACCCAGGGTGTGTGCTGAGTCATGTTGGGAAGGACCTTCCTGCAAGTCTCAGAAGAACAGTTTGCTAATCAATGACTTGTAACCCGTTTTAGACAGCTTTAGAGCTTTACTGAACTAAATCCTTGATGCTCCTTTTGTTATCTGGGTCACACATTCTATTCTTACTCTTAAAGCAGACCTTGTGAAAGCCATTTCATGACAAGAGATACTGACCTCTGCTGGGTTCCTCTAGGCTCCTGTTCATCCTGTTCCTTTATCTGGAAAAAAACCCAAAAACCAAACCCTCACCATATTTTAAAAACATAGGTTTTTTTTAAAAGATAGCTTTAAGAGTATGTATTTGAAACCCTTTCTCCTCTCTGCCAGCACAATCTCAGGTTTAAAATGAAGCTTTCAAAAACTGCGTCTTTCTGCCATTATACCTTTCCTTTAGTGGTTTTTTTTTTTGCCTTTATATAGCTTTCTGTTTGTACCAGTGGGCTTAATCTGTACTAAACAAGTTTGGGTTGGGTTGGTTTTTTGGTGTTTTTTTTTTTTTTTTTTTTACTTCTGAGTAGAGAAATTGGAAAGTTTCCTTTGACAAAATCTTGATTCTTTGCACTATTCAGTCACAATTAATATTGCTGGCAGTTCTTGAAGTGACAGATAGTTTCTAAACTCTGTTTGCTGGCTTCCCGCCTTACGTTGTTTTGTACAAAATTGAAATAGTAATAAAAGTCTAAATTTGATAAGCATCACAATGTGTCATTTTCCGTAATTTTATTCCTTCGTATACTAAAACATATGG
Organism: Nycticryphes semicollaris; assembly: GCA_013400055.1. Lineage (NCBI taxonomy): Eukaryota > Metazoa > Chordata > Aves > Charadriiformes > Rostratulidae > Nycticryphes > Nycticryphes semicollaris. The sequence goes on along the minus strand of VXBJ01002090.1, from coordinate 1,366,323 downwards.
AAGGACAGTTGAATCATTTAATAGCTCATCTGTGTTTCATTCACTGTTTGCCTACAAAGAGTTAATGTTTAAATCCCAGTGGGCCTATGCATTTCCAGCCTTGACCAAAACCACTTGGATGTCAATTGATGAGCTGTTTATTGATTTAACTGTTTTAACAGGTTTTCTTACAGTTAGGCACAACTGGACGTGCAGTTAACTCTGGAACTCTGAGTTAACAATGCTCTTGTTTATAACAAAAGACTTGCACTTAGAGGTAATGTAGACTGAGACATTTGTGCCATTTATATTGTTGCAAATCTGTAAAATTAGTTTTAATCAATTTATACCGATTTTCTTCCGTGACTGCAATCTAGTGCTTCTTGTACTATAATTTTCTATTTGTGTGATACCTAATTTTTGATTTATTTTTTCATTTTTTTTTTATTTCTGGATGAGGTGCTTTAATTAGTTCAGACTTCTGTGGGAGCTTTTTAAGGTTTTGTTGGGTTTTTTATTTGTTTGTGTGTTGGGGTTTTGGGGTTTTTTTGGTGGTTTTTTTTTTTTTTAACTAAGAACTTGGTTTTGTCTTCACTGTTTTGTAGTCTTAATGACATTTGTACCTGTAGTGGAGCAAGCTTCTTCATTAATGCAATTTATATGAGCACCATTAGTAATTCTGTGCCAGCACCTGTATTCAGGAAGATCATATTTGCATGAAAACGCAAAGAGAGAGGGAAACAAACACTAGTGGTTGTGCCCTACCCTAAAGATACAAATACCCCATCGCCTCTCCAGACCTTTCCCCACAGCCAAAATGTACTTGCTGGGTTGCAATAAGTGTTGGAGGCTTCTGCTGTATTAACACGGTTTCTCATTAGCTCCTTCCTAATATCAGCTATATATAGAATGTTTATGGCTGTGGTTAGACTCAAATATAAAGGAAATTCCTGTGGAAGTTGCTTTCACAAAGCCCAGCTTTAGTTCTGAACCATGTTATGATATGAACAAAGATTTCACTTAAGTGGAATAAATAGAAATTATCACCAATGTAGTTCTAAAAAGGACTATTATTTAGTGAGCTTTAACCAAAAGGTAGGTTTTAAGATGAAGGTTTATAACTTTCACGCTGCTGTGACTGTTTCTTGGCTCCTGCTTGGAAATGTTCCTCGCCAACTGACGTGCCTTCATAAGAAGAAAAAACTGAAATCCTAGAACTGATGAAATGCATACTAACACTTCAGTGTAGTTCCTCGAATTGCACCTCCTACTTGAAGTCTTGCAACCTGTGTGTTTTCATTTTTATTTATTTTTTAAGTATTGTAAAAGGCCAAAGAAGTTAACCAGTTGCAGAACTCTTACATAATCAAATATATCATGTTTCTTATCAATATGTAGAGTTTTATTCCTGCGAAGGGGTGGAATAGCTGATTTCAGTTCTTACCAGCTCTGCTCAGTACAGGCCATTTCTTTAATTCTTGTGAGACAGCAGTTTTCTAATATCTAGGCTTGCAGTAAAGCTGGCTCTAAATCGTGATAAACGTTGAACTCGGGGCCATTTGCTCTGTACGTGTCCGTTGTTGTACATCTATTTACTTGACCTGTGAAAACTTACCTACTACTACTCATCTCTTTTCATGTTAATTCCTAAAATTAGTTGTCCCGTTTGTTTCTTTTGGGATTAATAACTTCATTTTATGTCGAAATATATTTTTACCTGATTGTCAGACTTGTTTTGGTTTTTGAACTTCTATTCCTAAAAGTTTCCCATGGATGAGCTTGGTCAGGTTAATCTTCATGAGTCTGCAAATCTAAACTGCTTTTGTTTGCAGCTTTGCCGGTCGCAGACGGTAATGACAAGATACTCTTCAATTAATGTGGTACAATGCGTGCTTTAGACACAAGCGAAACGGAGAAGAAAGCATTCAGGAGCACAGTGGGTTTTGAGGAGTTGCCCGTGATTAATTTTGGAAGCACAGAGTGCTTACTGGGTCTCTGTTACCTGTTGCCTTTTTATGTCATCTATCTGTTCCGAGTGGCTTTAGTAAAGTCCTTTTGTGTTGTGTTATCATTGATAGAAATGCATCTATTTGGGTTGATGTGACAAAATCAGCCATGACTGGAGTGTTCCTCTGGAAAAATATTATACTTGCATTGTCTGGATGTTTCATCCAGACTTGCTAGAATTGCTTAGTACCTTATTCACCATTCTGATCAATGTGTACGGGCCACATGTTGCTGCTAAATACCTTCATTTCATCAGTTAAGGTAACGCAGTACTTTCCCAATCAAAACTGTTGCCTGAATTTCATTGCTTTGGGACATACTTACTGAAGGAACGCAGAGAAAAATAGTACACAGTAAATGTAGTTTTATGAATGCTACTGATGCATGGAATTATGAATTTTAATTTTACTGAAATATATCAAAACTTGATTGGAAAGCAGCTCAAAGAAGTGAGATGTACCTATAATTCTAAGAAAGCAGAAGTTTCAATTATCAGACCTATCAAGATACATCAAAACAGTTTAATGAAGGTATAGTTTTCTCAGTGCAGGCTTGCTCTACGTTTGGTACGACAAGATTGGGTTGATTCACAGATTGAGTTCCACAGCAGCGACTGGACGCTCCCTTAGTTACTAGGAAAAAAGAACAATACATTGTTTTTCACTGAAAATGTCTATTTGCCTTGAACAAGAATCATGTTTCTTTCTTGGTTGTTGGAAACGGAGCTTTTACTACCTCTGTAGTAAATCTATTGACTTAAACAAAAACCCCACCTTCACTGCAGAATTGCTACATTCCACTACTGATAGTAACAATGGAGTTATTTGTAGACAAATTCCCATGTCCAAATTCATTAATAGGCAAGTTATTAGAAACACTTTATGGTTTTGAGCCAGGTTACTATGATCAACCTCAGGTAATTAAAGTGACCCTGGTAATACTTCTCCATAGTAGGTTCCAAGCAGTAGGTCAGCCACCTTTTTTCCTGTGTATTCAGAGTATTTTACTAGGCAAAAGAGTACCTGAGCAGGGTAACTGGTAAAAAATAAAATTAAATAAAAAAATGGTTTTTAAAAAAAATTATTTTTTCAGAGAAGCACGTCTTCCAAAAAATTTAATTCCACAGGAACTTTTTTTGTGCAGCCAGAATAGAATACATTGGCATTTCACGTTTGTCTTTCCTTTTTGTGCCTATTTAAGGCTTTGTTGATTTGTGTTCTTTTTGCGGATGTGTGGCATGTTGTTGATAGTACAGTATTTCAGTTTCTTGCTTTATTTTGTCCAGAGCAAGATGAATTCTGAGTTGTTCAGGCTGAAAGCAACCTGTTATTTTCTACGTGTCTCTCTTTGGAATGTTTTATTTCTTCCCCTCCCTGCCCCAGGAGAAATCGTGTTATAGTTTAGAATTTGCAAAGCTGACGTCCCTTCCCCACTCCCCTGTCATCAAAAAAATGCTTATTTTTCTGCCAGCCCAGAGCTGTTAAATGGGATTTGAGAGTTTTTGCTTTTTGTTACCCATCTATACAGACTTTGAGTTTCTGTTACCTGGAAGTCAATGGGGAAGACTCATACATTCAAAATTGTTCATACTACAGACTTTTCCTGGCACAGCTGTCTCAGTCAGGAAGAATAGCTTCTCTGACAGTATCCTAGCTGTGTTAATATATAGTTTACTGATGTAACTTGTCCTTGGGTCCATGTTAAAATTTGGTTTTATAGCTGTTTTGGGGAGCGTGCTGGCAGTATGGGATGTGTTGCTATTACTGTGGTAAAAGGCTCCTGGTATGGCTGAAACTTTCAGCAGTGATTGAAGCCAAGAGCTGAGGAAGATTTTAAGAGAAACTGAATGCTGGTATCAATATTGTAAAAAATAATTTTGGATATAAAAGAAAACCTCACACTTTAGGCTCTGTGCCAATCCATGAAAAATAAGGATTATGGCTCCCTTTTTATAAAAAGCAGGGAGAAGAGTAGAGTGTAGGTTATCCCCCTGTTACATGGCAAAGAACCATTGGCTGTGAGGGAGCTTGGATTCCCAACTGTCTTTGAAGGTGTGTGTCCATGTGAATTGTTTAATTAGCCAGTGTTCTTTGTCACATTTGACAGAAGGGCAATTGGGTGTTCTGTCCAATTGCTGATTAAATCTAGTGGCTGATCTGGCGTTACCAGCTGTGGAACTATGTCTTGACATACTGGCAGGTCCATCCAGGCAATTCCCCTTTATTGCACCAGTGAAAGTTGTCAGTCCAACTAAAGGATACTGAAGGTTCCTTTTTTTGTTGTTTTTTTTTTTGTTTTTTTTTCCTTTTTTGTCAGTAAAATCCATAGTGAAGTAAGTTTTGCTGATAAATCAAAAGTAGGTTGAGGAGGAGGCTGCTTTGGTTTTGTTTTTTAATCTTGATGAACCCAGCTGTATTTTTTTCACGGGGAGAGCCTTAGTCCATGGTTGCAAGTAGGTGTGCTGGATGCAGTGCTGTACCTACCTGTTGATCACAGCCTACCCAGAGGAGTTGTGCTGCTCACTCCTACCGCTCTGCCAGCGATAAAATCTCACAGCTGCTTTAGTCCCCTTCACTTGGAAGCAAGAGGGTTTTAGCTGAGGGATGCCTGTTACATGGAGTAAAACCAACCTGTCTGTGCTTGCTTGAAGCCAGTTAGTGGTTCCCTCAGCAAGTGGAATTGGGGTGAACAATATTTGGCAGGCCCATGGTGGTGAAAGGGTGGAAGCATTTCTCTCTTTGATTGCCATTACTTGGTTCAGAAGGTACACCTGAGGTAGCCAACTGAAGGACAGGAGTTTCTGTAATTTGCTGTTGCTAATAAGCTGCAAGCTAGTACAGAAGGATGTTGTTTTACTGTCCAAATTACGTAAATTAAATACCTTTCTTCAGATTCTGTAAAGGAACAGAGTCTTTAGCAAATATTTGATTAATTGTATTGTCTGGATTAATGACAAATGTTGTAGAACTGTGTAGCTTTCTGAAGGGGATCCTGTTTGAATGTGGCTTTGGTCCAGTTTTAGTTGAGAACTAACTTTTTTCTTCTGAGAGGTTTTTTATGGGTTGGAATTTCGGTAGGGTGGTGTGGAGTTTGGGTATTTTTTTTTTTTTTTAAACACTGAGTGTTTTGACTCTTATTTTTAACTTCAGAGCAGTGTTTTGCTACCTAGTTCTAGTACTGATAGGAGTGTTAGTGTGGGGAGCCTGGTACTTGCTGTCAGATGTTTTGGTCTATTTTCAGACCATATCTAAATTATTTTCCAGAGATGTTCTGGAGGCTTCCCAAGTCCTTCACTGTTCCCTTTGGGCTGTTAGGGGACTAGTGTGCATAGGCAATGTAGTGGAAAACATGTGATGAACACAGACCAGTTAGTGATAAGGAGTTGTTATTTTCTAATAACTATCATGTCATACAATTTTATGATACAGCTGAGCCAGTCCAATGGCTTTTTGCCTCAAAGTGCTTCCTCATCTCCACACCCATGGTTTTGCAAAGGAAGGCACTGAAAGACACAGCATTCAGCTCTGGTATTTGTTCATCTTTCATCCTGAGTCAATTTGGTTGATTAACTGGTTTGATTTGATTTTTGCCTAAAGGACAACCAGCTTTTTGCTAAATTAATGTACCAGTTCAGCTAATGGAAGAGCCTGGTTAGTGCAAGCACAACAGAGTTTTGGGAGAAGGTGTGGTGGAACCTCTTGTCCTGGCCATGAGCAGCTGGGTCATCTTAGCTGCACTGAAAGGTGGTAACAGGTGATCAGAAGTAAACTTAAAGCCTGTTTGCTACTGTCTCTTGTGTGCTTTTTAAAGAGGTAAGCTGTAAATCTGAAGTTCTGCAGTCAGAGGATGAATTCTGAGAAACAGTGGATGTGAGCCACTGGGGTAGGCTAAGGTAATGGTTGGATGCTGAAGTAGGTGGCATTTGGGGCTGGGGGTGATTGTGTGGTTTTTAGTTTGAGGTTCCATGTGTCAATCAAAAGCTATTCAGTCATATGATGCCAAACAAGAAGTTTAATAAAAGTTTATCCTTCTTTTGTTTGTTTATTTAAAGGGTTAGCATTAAGCAGAGCACATATGAGTCTGGAGCAAAAGTAAAATCCTTTTGCTCCATAATGTAAAAGAAGTGTGATTGCCAGTTGTCACCCCTAGTCTGAATTAGATATGCAAATGTACAGTTTTAGTGTCAATAAGTCAAAATGGCACCAGAGGAATGGCCAGATGAGTTTCAATTAAATTCTTTTATAAAGGTGTCTTATAAACCTTATAAAAGGATCAAAGTATGGAGAAATTCTCTTCTCCTTGATATACTGTGTTAGTACTTTTCAGGTAATTATATATGAATGAATCATCTGTGAAATAAGCTTCCACAGTAGTATAAATCCGTTAAAACTTATTTTTACATCAAGGTTATCTGAGTTTTTGCTGCCATGGCTGCACTTTTGTGCTAGTACTTGTCAGATCTCTTTGTGAGCTGGGCTGGTTTGTTAAGCTGTCAGGAGACTAACCAAAATCTGTAATTTTCTGCTCAGTTAGCAAGCTGAAGTAGCTCATTATGGGCTGAGATAAGTGGCAGTACCAAAGCAGGAAGGAAGGTGAGGCCATACATGAGTGTTTTAATTTCCTTGTACAGTCCTGATACCATACTCTTATCTGCCTTTCCTTAGTCTGAGTGAGACTGCCTGGAATACAGACTAGGATAATGTAAAACCTGAAATCCCAGTGACTAAATGACTGATATGGAAAACAGTTTTCATAGAATGGTTAGTGTTGGAAGGGACCTTAAGGATCATTGATTTCCAACCCCCCCTCCATGGGCAGGGACACCTCCCACTAGAGCAGGTTGCTCAAAGCCCCGTCCAGCCTGGTCTCAAACTCTTCCAAGGTTGGGGCATCCACAGCTTCTCTGGGCAACCTGTTCCTGTGTCTCACCACCCTCACAGTAAAGAATTTCTTTCTGGTATCTAATCTAAATCTCCCCTCTTTCAGTTTAAAACCATTACCCCTCATCCTATCACTGTACTCCTTGATAAAGAGTCCCTCCCCATCTCTCCCGTAGACCACCTCTATGTACAGGAAAGCTGCCATGAGGTCTCACCCAGAGCCTTCTCTTTTCCAGGCTGAATAACCTCAACTCCATCAGCCTATCTTTGACCCCATCTCTTTCAAACTTGCATAGTATGTATTCCTTGCTAACAACTATGAATGTACTCTGTCTTAGAGTTTTAGTTTTATAGAGTACCTGGATTCTTCCAGTACAAGAAAGGATCTCTAGTAAAAATCACAGAAAATGCTGTAGCTGTAAGAAAAATATGAGAAGCTGTAAGAAAACTGAAGTTTTATTGCCTTGTAATATTGCTACTCCATCATTGTGCATATTTTATTTGAAAATAAAAGCATGCCATGATTGCATGCACAAGTGTTAATTAGCTTTGTTCTCTACATCAGTGATGAAATGCCATTTTAGTTTGTGATATGAAGCAATTGAACATCCACTTGTTTAATACCTATCGATATCTGTCTGTTTTCATGTATAGTAATCAAAATCCAGTAATTATAGCTCAGTAAGTGAATACTACTTGGCTCATTTTAGAGGCAGTACATCCTAATACTCTGTTGTGAATATGTCATTCTCTCTCTTTAGTAAGTTAATCAATGTTTCTGTCCTTTGTATTTTTCTGTGTTAAGGGGAATAATAATCACTATATTTAAAAATTTATTTTAAATTGTTTTCAAATACTAAGCTGCTTTTTTAATCAAATGAAATCAAGTGAAAATGTTCTGGTCTTTCTCTTACAGTTTACCTTTATCAAGCTTATTCATATTAGAAATTGCATTCTTTATTTTTTGAGGGAATTTGCCACATCGGTTTTATGTTGATTGTAGTTGGGTAGAACTTGACAGACAGTGATTTGATTTTGAAATGTTCTGGCTGTTCCCTGTGCTTGGGAAAGAGAGTCTGAATTAAGCCACCTCAAATTCAAGAGAGCTTTCTTCTTCTCTGTTTTATAGTTTGCATTGCTGTCACTTGGTAGTAACTAACTTCCAGTGGTGAGTTGCTTCTAAATAATTCGAGTGCTAAATAAATTCACACAGGAAGTATTTGTTCAGCTTTGAAAGTTTATTCAGCAGTTGCTAGTGTATAGCATGTGAAAGCAGTGAAATTGCCTCCATGTCAGCAGCATTAATTACGTTCTTCCTATTTCTCTAGTTAAAGTACCTCGTAATTTTCGCTTGTTGGAAGAACTTGAAGAAGGGCAGAAAGGAGTAGGTGATGGTACAGTAAGCTGGGGCCTTGAAGATGATGAAGATATGACACTCACCAGGTGGACAGGAATGATTATTGGGCCACCGAGGGTAAGTGCGATGAATTAAAAAGGTTTCTTTTAGGTTTGTAAATGGTACAAAATAAATAAAAAGAATTAATTTGCTACAGTGTAAAAGAATTAGTTAAAATTCTATACATGAAGTTGTTATTGGTGTTAGAATTCATCACTTCCTGGCATGTTAGTGAGTGTTTTCAGTCTGGCCTCCCCTACTACCTGTTTCTGCAGCTGTCTCTGAGCCAGTTGTGATTTGAAACTTCCAGACTGAATATATTCCTAACTCGGTGATGTTTCCACCGTTACTGCACGTAAATGTACAGTGACAGTACAGTAAACAGGGTAACTGTCTTTCCAGGGTATATAATGTGTGCCTAGTAATTTCAGTTCTGCAGTAAATTGGCAATGTATTTTCAACTTTCACAAGTTTTATTAAGTGGTCGTTCAGTAGGGAGTTCAGTCCTGCAGTTTATACACTTCAATTGAATCATGCCTAAAGACCAAGCGGTTTTATATTGCTTCCAATAAGATAAAATATATACACAAAGGTCAAATCCTCCTGACCTTTTTAAGTTCTGCAGAATGTCATCTAGACTGATAAAACCTGCAAGAGAAGTAATTGCTCCTGGTGTCTGAGTATCAGCTTCATCAGATAAGAGTAGACACATTTTAGTTGACCTCTTGCATGAGGTTTACTTGACCTTGTGCATGAGAAGTTACAATATGATACAAAAGATCGCTGTGTAAATGAGAGCTTTTAATGAGCATACTTCAAGTAGCTCTCATTTAACATATATATTTTGCTGCTGAGATGAGGTTACTATTTTGTGTGTCCTTCAGCAGCTTCTTGGAAGAACTGTCCAAGACAAGAACTGAGATCAGAACTTGGCTATAACTGAAGATAACATCTTCCAGAGTAACAGAATTCCAGAGTTAGATTCAGTGTCATTCAAACTTCTTTGGAAGTCAGAGTTAGTGGCAAATTGCAGCAGACTGTTTTGAACATCTGCATAATTGTGCTGAGCTCCTAAGATTTGTGTGCTTTTGAGAGAAAACCAATTTAAAATATAAGCATAATGACAGTATGCTATGAATACTGGCTTCTGTGAAATCAACAGTGTTTAAATACATTATGAAGAAAGTTTGTAGCCTTAGGGTTTTCAAAAGAACTTGCAAATGTGAGCTAACTAAAGTAGTGTCTCCCTGACTGTCCAGATAGCCTCCAGAACTGCTTCTGATTAGTTTCTGACACATTTCTGAAGGGAAAAATTATTATGTAGGAACCTATGTGTTTTAAAAAAACCCAAACCCAAAACGAAAGCAAACTGGGATGCCCTTTAAATCAGGTAAATTTATATTACTGTCGTTTTATTTTTTTTTGTGAAGGAGTGCACACAAGTAATGTTTTGGGCCGTTTCAGGGACACGAAGTGCTGCTGATAGAATGACTTGCAGTATGTGTTGATTGCAGATAGTGAAAGCTACCAAGTGCCAAGCCCTCTGGTGGCACCTTAAAAAACTAGTGCATATCCAGTTTCAGGTTTTATAGAGGATGGGTAGCTTTGGAATTGGCTCGGGTGTGTAGGCAGTGTGCAGTTAGGCACAACACAGAGAACGTAGCTAATACAGTCCACAGCATGAAGTTTTTCACGTATGTGACTTTTCTAGAGCTGTGCAAAAATTGCTTATCAGTTGTTGGTTTGGTTTGGTTTTTTTCTCTTGCTTCATGTGAAAGGTGAACCAAGATGGAGGGAGAAAGGGAAGGTTTGTTTTGGATTAAGGGAGAGACTTTTTTTCTGACCCACAAAAGAATGGGTGTTTAGGCTTTTTGGAGAGCTGGCCAGGGGTGCTTGGATTGCAGTAAAACTGACTTGAAAAACAGCAAAATTGAGTAGCCATATGGATAGGAATAAAGGAAGGAGAATGAGTGCTGCTGTTACGATTTTTCAGAGTAGTGAGCAGTATATATATATGTTTGTGTATTTCCCTCTCAATGGAAGGAAACTGTTGTATCTGAGTAAATAATGAGAATTTTTGCTACTGTGTTTTCTTGCTGTGGTAGCAGCTACGTACCTGTAGCAGGACCAGGTCATCTTTATTGGGCCTTTGGCTTTTAATAGAAAAAAAACCAAAACAGACTACCTTTTTTTCTAACAAAAGATGTCCTGCTTTGCCTTGTTTTCTTTCTGACCCACTTGCTACTTGGTCTCTGGCTTCTCGAAATTATAGGACATGGTCAGGGTGCTTCAGTTGTCTTGCTTTCGCCTCTGCCCTTTAACTGATCGCAGAGTGGACGGTCTGGATAACATCACGGCGTGGTTGATACTTCTACTTGGAGAGAATGACACCTGGCTGATGTGGGACAGCTTACAAGTGCCATTACTTACAGCAAAGTGGAAAAGCAGAAGCACTGTGACTTCTGGGAAGTTCAGATGCGTGTTACTAGTTTTGGCTTATGTTACCTGTAGCTGTTGTGCAGATGGAAAGACAGGTGTAGAAACTGGGTTTATCTGACTTATGGAGCACAGAGGCATGTGCATCAGTGACCAGCAAAGCCACAGATGCTTTTTCTTTGTGCATGGCCTACTTGACACAATTTAAAAAAAAAAAAAAAAAGGTAGAACCACATTAGTTTTTAACTGGAATTTCTCAATATTTAAACTTAGAATGATCTGTTCCATGGTCACTTTGGAGTGGTGTCTTCTGCAGACTAGCTGCCAATTTGGACAGTAAAATTCATAAATTCTGTAGTAAACCAAGAGATCCTCAGCTGTGGAAAACTTAAATATCTTCTGGAGTGTTAATTAATTCCATATACGTTTTTTGGAAATACTATTTTCATCTTGTTCTTGGTTGTGTCTTAACTTTTTGCGTTATTGGTATCTTCATCTTTCTCCATTTCCAGCTTTTATGCAGTGTTAGATATTTTTTTTTCATGGGGGAAAGCAGTAATTTTTCTAAAGTTTTTTATCTCAGCCCCCTTTGTGACAAAGTTGTTTTGGGAATGCAGGTGGGCAGGAAGGATAAGAGTAAATATGAATAAAAACAAATTGTATTCTGTTGAAACTTTGGTATGGTATAGTCAGCAAGTAGTGTAATTCATACATATTCATCAAGTAATCAATATTCCAAAGCAGTGGAATATCCATCAGTAATCCAAGACCATCAATTGAGACATAATATTAACAGATTTATAATTAGCTCATATTTCTTAATCTTTATTCCTCTTGCCTTTGCTTTGTTTTTTTATTAATTAACATTCAGCTTTCAGTAAGATGCATTAGTCTGTCTCTTTGCTTTCTAGACAAACTATGAAAACAGAATATACAGTCTGAAAGTAGAGTGTGGACCTAAATATCCAGAAGCACCTCCTACAGTTAGATTTGTAACTAAAATTAATATGAATGGAATAAATAATTCCAATGGAATGGTAAGTTGAAATGGTAAGATCAACCACGTTGTTAATCTGTATTATAAATTATTTCTGTGAAAAACCCAGGTGAGGAATATGTATGTTGGACAGAGCTTCCGTATTTAAATTTTACAATATAAGTGCTTGGTTTAAATCGAATTTTAGGTGCCTGCTGTTTCAGATGTGTAGGTATTTCCAATGTCAGTGGTTCTCAGTGACTTATCAATGAGATGAGCATTATTTATAGCATTGGAACAGTTGTTTAAAATGAAGTTGAAGAGTATAGTTTTGAACTGAAAAAAAAGAACTGTTATTTAAATAGTGTGTAGGTTTTCCCCTGTAATACTCCTATAAAGGGGGATTAAATTCATATTGTAACAGGACTATTACAGACTTTATCTGATGTTTCCATTAATTAAAAATGGAGGTTATTTGTGATGAGTTTTGCTCTGCATGTAGTAACTCAGCTGTTTTATTTGCCTTATACCGGGTTTATTCAAATCCAAGGTGATTCTGAGCTTCAGAATTGGGATCTTTTGATATAGGTGGTAATCACTTTCATTTTAAAGATCAATTTGTGATAAGTTACTTTCCCTGATCCCACATTTAGGGTGGGATGAGTCCACATACGTGAGCAATGGCAGCAGCTCAATCAAGTTCGTTACTCCATTATTCACTGGGTACTTCAGTCCTGTGAACAGGTCGGAGGTACCCCACTGCTCAGTGAAAAGAGGGATGAACTGTCTTGCATTTACAATGGTGTATGTGTATATCAGCAGGACATACAATAATATATCACACTTGTCGGTGTGTATGTTTGTCTTTAGGGAATGCAAAATAATTGGGTTAAGGTAACACTTAAAGGTGAGTCAGAGACATCTTTGGATTTTAAATAATTTGCAAGATTTAAAAGATGGACTTGCATTTGTGTAGTTGACAGTACTGAAATGTAAAGCTTAAGTATCTCAATGACTGTAGCAGGGGGAGAGCTTCTCAGCGGTTCCTTTGAGCTGCTGTGTGGTTGGTAGGGTAGCGTACTGCTTGGTCATCCAAAGCCAGTGTGCTAACACTTCAGAAATAATCTGAAATTAATGTGAAAATAATTCTTAGCCAACAATTTTACTGTATCTGAAGATCTTACTGTGCTGTTGACAAACCAGGTGTTAACCCTTCATCACAACTGCGCCTTGTTCATAAGTATGCATTCACTAAGAGGTGGTGACTAACAAAAGCTGTGGATCTGGAATGCAGAAGACCTTTTAGTGTGTTTGTAATATTATTTTCATACCTCTCCCTAGTAACATGTATTATTGTGAATCAGAAAAGTAGTATGCTCTCGTTGCTTCACCTGTGTGTGCCTGGGAGCGTAGGTGTTGGTTTCTGGAAGCAGAATCTCAGACCTACAGAGCCCAAAGGCCCACGATCCCCGAGCCTGTTGGCTTGGGCTTTTGTTTGGAGAAGTCTACACTCCCGCTTGTTGAGGAACAGGGTGAATACTCTGACAGGAAATCTGCCTGGTGGCTGTAGAAGCACTCTTAAAATCTAGTCATCACAAGAGGAAAATTTAATTTTAATAAGTATATAAGCTTATACAAAACATTAATTCAACTTTTCCCCAACACTTCTATAAACTGTTTTCTGAGGGTTTGCTATGCAAATGCCTAACTTCCTTTTTTTTTTTAAGTGATTTAAAAGGGACTAGAAAGGATTTGTGATAAAAACTGTTGTAATAACTAATGAATTTATAACTCACAGTGTAAAATTTTTATATGCCCATTTTCCTGGTATCTTGTATTTTAGCTTATTTCACCATCGTGCTCACTAGAGTTGTGTCTGATGTCAGATAAACTGGGGGCACCTTCAGCATCCCTGGAATAGTTCACGATGCTGCTTCCTATTTTAGTTTCTTCGTGTTTCTTCCAGGCTGCTGTCTCGCTTTCTGATCACCTTTCTGATAATAGATGATAAGCAGTTTGTCTCATTCTTTTAATGAACATCGGGGTTTTACCTTCAGACAAGCCCTACTACCCGTGCTTCTGCATCCTGTTTTGTGACACGTGGCCAGCTTTTAGTCACGCTGCTTCAAGCTGAATGGTTTGGTGACTTGCAGTAAAGATAAACACCGACCAAAATTGTATGTCATAGGATTATCACGCTACTCAAGACATTTGTGACATTCTTAAAGAACACTTTACAGGAGGTGCCTGCCCCTTGGCACCTGAGGAAAAGTAGAACGCCCAGTGTGAGTTTAGAGGGTGATAACTTCTGTTGAGTGGGAGTGTGAATGGTGGAGGGAGGGGGGAGGTAAGTAGATGCTAGAGTTAATGGTGGTCTAAAGAAGCTGGTGTCAAACTGCCTCTTAGGCAGTGGATCTCAACCTTCTTGATTTACAAGTCCCCTTATACTTTGCATGAAAAGTGCATGTGTGTGTGTGTGTGATGAATGTATCTGTACTGACAGTTACAAGTGTATTGACCTTTTGTTTGATTATTCTGAGAGAGGACTTCTGCCTGTAAGTAACTTTTCCATCAGCAGCATATCTTCGGGGATCCCAGACGTTGCTGCTCGATAAATTTAGTGCAGAAAAGGAGAGGGCTACTTCAGGACTGTGTTATCTCAAAAGGCTAAGCTTAAGTGCTCTGAGTCACCCTGTTAAATTGTCTTCCTTTTCATACCTGCAGACTTGTTTTTGTGGTTTTCTGCTTTTCAGTTTGCCTCTGGAGCTACTGCATTTGTATACAGATTTAGGGTACTAAGTTCAGAAAAGCTAGTCCAAGTATTTAGGTAGGGCTGGCCAGAATGCCTTTATGTGCTAATGGTATCACTGTTGTAAAATAGCTTTTAAATTTTCATTCTTGATGCTCCAGGGTCTTTTCTCTTGGAGACTTGTGTATCCTGTATCGATAAAACACAGGTTGCATCCAGACTTGCTATTTACTTTCCCATGGTCTTTTGAGGATGATAATTTTTGCATCTGTGAGAGAGCTCTTCAGTAGTCTGTCTTGCAGGATTTGCAATCACTTCTGTTCATTTAAATACCATTTAGAGCTGGAAATACTTGTTTCCTTTAAGCTCTTTTGGGACTCTGTAAACTATAAATCTCTAAACTATTGTCCAGTTACTGCTTTGAGTGTATTTATTGCAGACTAAGCAGTTTGCTACTTCTTAAAGTTAGGATACTGGGAACATTTATAAACACTGAATGCTTTGCAACTGTGTAAAATTATTTGTTTTAATTTTAATTGTTTAGAAAAAGTTATGCATTATAGATACTGCTTCTCTTGCTATTGTTTAGAGATTTACAAGGGTGTGCCCCCAGAATAAAATAGTCTTCAGTTTGCTTTTTTTCAGCTTTATTAGCTTTTGTGTGACCTTGAAATGTCTCCCTCTGTGACCCAGGTTATGTACTTGAGTATTACCTAATGCTTTTGTGTGAGCTGAACGTAGTTAGTGTCATTTTTTCACATGTCTTATAATTGTTATTCATAAAATGAATTCATTCTGCACTGACTTGGAAATAAATTCTGTGACACGGAAGACAGAAGCTGAGCCAAAATCTTGACTACTGCAAGATGTCATGAAAAAAGTTGGTGACTTGCAGAAAAGAGATTTGAGTTTAACAGCAAGAAAAATGTCATGTTTAGCAGTCTTTATGCAGAAAGCCTATATAACATTGTTAAAGCAGAGGTTGCAGTTGGTGAGTTTTTTGCTACAAATTCCCAGCCAAGAAATTAAAGCTGGAGGAGTTTACTATTCCCGTATAGCCACCATATGTAGAACTGTATTCTTTGAACAGCAGTGGTGACTAACTGCCATGTGCTGTAATCGAGGCACGTCTCCAGACTTGAGAGAACCTACAAAGGCACAGTTGAAGAGAAGTGAGGAAAAGGAAGATGGTAGGAAAACGCAATTGCCAGGCTGAAGATACTCATATGGGGAGTCCAAGGAGCAACTGCCTTTTCCAGCTGTTTTTTCCTAACCATGTCTTCATCTGAACAGATAATTATATTCATTTTCTTTCTCAAACTCACCAAAATCTAGAACTACCTCTTCTTATCCATGTTGGTCTACCAGTACTCTTCTAAAACAGTTTATTACCACATGGGCTTCAACATGTAAGTGCACATCTTTCCTGCTTGGGAAGCTTCTGTTGCAACGATTACCTGGCATTGTGGCTTTTTTTTCCCCTATTTTTGTCAGGGGGATTATTGATTTTTTTTTTTTTTTCTCTTTTCTTTTATTTTTTGGCAGGTCAGTGACACATAATATGATTTCTTCTCAGCTGCTTTAGCTAGCAGGTATTGTAATTCAGACTAACATAGAGATTTTTTTAAACTACTGGTCTGCCAAAGGACTTCCACCGAGGCATTTAGGGAGTACTCCTGCATTTTGCTCCATCTTGCTAAGTGGAAGAGGATGTCAGGCTAGATGCAGTGAAGTATTAACAAATGTTAATAAGAGTGTCTGTGTGAGAGACAGGGGAGATAAGCTCTTAAACGTCTGCAGCTATGTGCTTGGTCAGCATAAGAACTGAGCCTTTGTTTCTTCTCTTACCATGATACTTATCCACCCTGAAGTTTTTCTTCTTCCTGTAGGACCCCATGAGGAAAAACGGTGGTCTTGTGCATTTCTAATGGCATTTTCTTTATGGTCAACAGTTTTGAGTAGTGTGACATTTACTGTTTTAACTTCTGAAATTTAATTCATGTTGTTCATTGTTTGCTGAGTCCAGCTTGTTGGATAGAAACTCTGGAGTGTCCTTTAATTTTATCTAGAAGGATTGGAGAGGAACAGATCTGTAAGAGCTTGTACCTCGGAACATACATTCAGGCTAAATGATGCCTTACTTCAGCAGCTACTTGATAACACGGGTGATGTCTTATCAGAATTTCCCTTTTACTCACTGGTGGTTTTATTTAATAGTTTGCTCTTTAAGAAAAGAGAACCCATTCCTCTTGCAAAGATTGTTGTGCTGTGCTGTTGTGTCTTATCTGCCACATTACACCGAATATCCCTTTAAAAAAGAAATGTTAGTCCAGGAATGGCAGTGATGATCTGACCAGTGATCAGAGAACCTTTCTGTATTACTCGTACACTCATGCATGTTTTGAACTGGCATGGTCTTGCTGCGTTATGGAGCTTTCCTCTTGATGCCGCTTTTCTTCCTGTTTTATTAATGTTTGCAATAACTGTTAAGTAACCTGACTGTCCTTTGTACTGTGATTTGATTATATGCTGCCTTTAGCAGCTCTACTGACTTTAAAGGGGATCTCAACTCTGCTCAGAGCCTTATTTGTGTGAAGAGAAACGTTTATAGTGCTGAGCTGTGAATTGGATCCAGGGTCCTGCTTAGGGATGTCTTTCCAAGGTGTTGTTTGTTTTTTGTTTTTTAAACTGGGTGGGTTCTATCAGTTGAGGCCAGAAAGTAGGTCCATGCAGATTTCGTGGTTCACCTCAGCTGACAGCTGGTAGCATTGCTAAAGGAGTAAGTGCTTAGTAAAAGGGAGCAGAAGTTTCTTGGGTTGGTATTGCTGCTTGTGCCAGCATTCGAACCGCAGTTCCCTCCTACAAAAAGGTTGGGTCTCATCTGGTGCTCTGAAAACAGACCGCCTCGCTTCGGACAGTCTAGAAACGAAGTGTCTGTGTTAGCATTGTTACTTCTGATTCCAGTGTTGATTTTTTCTTTGTTTGCCCTAATTAAGATGGGATAAGAAACTTCTTCATGTTTTATGCTGCCTAAATTATAAAGCAATGGTTTCCAGCACTTTTATAGCCCTGTGAGCTGCCTGTGCTACTCTGCCAATGGAATTCAGTAGTGAGCAATAGCCCTATGGGCCTGCTTTGCAGTTACACAGCTGTAGGCCCTTCTGTCGTCTTAAGTTCCTTCTTGCAGGGGCTGGGTGGCCAGGACTTACCTGCTGCCAAAACGATTCCCGAGCTGACTTTCAATTGCTGACTTTCCTATGGAAACCTCCCAGTTATAATATAATTGTGTAAATTGTCCCACAGGTTTTATAAACGCATAGGAGAAGTCCCATGTCCTTTCCTTTCAGTTCATATTCAAATTGGTAAGTGATGTACAGTAATCTTCACGGCTCCGTAAGATGACTTACTGTAAGAAGGATGCAAAGAATTAAGAAATGTCCAAACATTATGAATCAGTTATTTCAGTATTTCAAGCCATTTATTACTATCCTTAGTAACTCTCAATGTATTAGAAGCATCACGTAATATTGATGTGCACTAAATCAGTAATGATATTTGTAGCAAGAAAAAAAACAAGGGAAGCTTTCCTTTGGAATGGTATTCTACAGACTCTTGTGTTGCAGGTTCTTTTAAAGAACTGAGGAAAACCCAAGTGTATGTATTGGCGTAATGAAGGTGATTACTTTTTTCTTTTTTGGGGTAATTTGAAACAAATTGATAAATTTTACAAGATACGGCTCCAGATTTGTGGTGAACGCTTTGCTGATCTCCTTTTCCCCCTCACCCCTTTCCTTCTCACTAATATTAGTATCAGCACAGATGGAAGGGTCTACCTGCATGGATTTTAATGCGGAATCTGTATCTGTGTGTAAGTATATGATTGTTTTCCTGAAAGTATGTTACGAACACAGAGACTTTATGCCACAGAGAAAGTGTCAGGGAATGCTTAGACCCTTTCTTAGAACAATTAGGTCAAAGCAGCTCTTTATGTAGAGATTTTGTATTTCATCATAACTTACAACTCTCTCTTCTTTTTCCAGGTGGATGCACGGAGCATACCAGTGTTAGCAAAATGGCAAAATTCTTATAGCATTAAAGTTGTACTTCAAGAGCTAAGACGTCTAATGATGTCCAAAGAAAATATGAAGCTTCCACAACCTCCAGAGGGACAAACTTACAACAATTAATTTTAGCTGATTCTCAAACTTCTGTCTTAAAACAACAACCTTCTACTCATGTTAATGTCTTGATTAAATCTCACGATGCAAACACCCACACATTAAAAGAATTTCAGCTGGTATACATGACCTGGACATTTGTAAGAATATATATAATATATGTATGCCCAATATGTTTTCAGGCACTATGGGAGAAAAAGGCAGCACATTTATTTTTTTTCTCTTATTGAGGCACTGTCATTTAAGTATAAGCCTGAAATAGCCTAAAATTGGAATTCAGGTTTTACAAGATGAAAGCATGACAGAAAGTGTCAGATTGCTGTGGAATAATATATGTTTCTGAAAATAATCCCTTGAGAAGGCAAAATATAAATGGCATGCTTTATCCATCTTGCTTAGTAAAAGAGCTGCAGTTAAATTTGTTTTAAAGTAGCAGGTACAGTGAATACCGTTGCTCATCTTGTTTAATTTTGCAAGGGTGTGGGTGCCGACTACTAGTAGTGTCACAAAGTATGTTCAAGATTGTTTTGATACCTGTATTTATAAAATGGGGGGATTAATTTCTGTTAAGCAGCTCCTGTGTGTTACATGTATCGGACATGGCAAATATTTGTTTACAGTCTTTGTTCTAATAAACCATGCATTTAAGTTTTAGTGAAACAAAGGAAATGTATGGATATGTGATTGAGATTAAAGTTAGTCTTAACATGTAAATAAAATGTGGAAAGTGTCTGAGGCTGTGCCATTTCTATAATAGTGATGTAATATATGTACAGGAACTTGAAGAAGTAGTGGAAAGCCAGGCGTAATGTTAGTGCTGGTTTTACATGCATTTATTTTTTTTTTTTCTTTTAATTCTTACACTTTTGTGTGCTTGGTTTACTTGAGAGGTCAAGGTATTCCGTTTGTTGCAGGGGAGTAAGTTCTGTGGTCTGTAGTACGACTTCTCTAGACAAGCTTGCACTGTGTATGTATATATTAGTTTAAAAAAACCCAACAAAACAACACCAACCCCAAAATAAAACCAAAAAACCCCTTGCCTGTCCACCTCCCCTCCAGATTCTTTTGAGAAATGAGCATAACTTTGACTTTGCTCACTTGACCTCTGAGCGGTTTCCAGGCCACGTTGCTGAAGTCTGTCCCACTTCTCAGTCCTTCGTCTTGCTTTTGCAGTTACTGCCTTAATTCTTGCTTTCTTTTTTCCTCTTTTATGTTTCTTACCTTTTTATCTTGTCTGTTCCACTTTTGCCTTCTCTGAAACACACAAAAAAAATAAAAATAGAAACTTCAGGGAGCTTTACACCCGTATTTCCATCTGCATTCCGTGTATCATATGCCATGACATGGCTGTCTTTGTAGCTGGAATGCTTTCTGCCTCTCCTACGGTTGTTGGTCTGGTTTTTTTTTTTCAATGTGTTCTGTCTGGTGGGAGCACTGGTTTTAGTTCTGTTACCGATGTCTCATAAGAAAGTAGTTAATGGTATCCATTCAGAAATCACACCTTTTCTCTCTTGGAAAATGCAAGCCTTTGTTCATTTTTGGTGAGAACGTGTAACACTGGGAGCCAATCAGCTGTTTGCTTTCAAAATTTTACTTAGTGGTTCTTTTGAAAAAGTGAGGATAATCAAAAGCCATCAACAACCAGGTAACTTTCTTTGATATGCCCTTGCCTGTTTCTGATGTAAAGAATGAACCTTTAAAAGCAATAAAATAGGTGTTCTTTGCTTTTTTTAATGGAAAGGTTTAATTAATATTTGTCACTTTATGCTTTTTAGAGAAGTTGGACACTTCCAGAATTGGTGGATTTGTAGCTGCCAGATACCTCCTGTCTGTAATTATCTAACATATCATTTGTGACGGTTTGGCTGAAGTACATTGCAACGTTTTCTGACTTAATTGGAATGATTTCAATGCCATTAAATTTTTTTTTCCTTACACTAACACTGCTAATCTATATTTAATCAATTAAAATAATGGATCTGTACAGTTCTGAGGTGAATTTTGGGGAAAATTTCAGCATAAACTATTGAGAGAATGAGTAATATTTGTAGACTCTTAAGTGGTTGACAACAGAATTTAAGAGACAGATTTATTCACCGAGCATGAAAAAGGATTGGTTGTTTGCTTGGTTGTATGTGATGCAAGTTGATCCATCAACTCTGTCTGTACTCTAACCACTTTTACCTGTGAAAATCTGCATATCCAAATGTAAGTAGGGTCTTTTTGCAGAAGGCAAAAACCAAAAAAAGTGGTGGATGGAGTTGACCTGATCACTGACACCAGAATATGTAATAGAGCGGAGGACTAAAAATACTCCTGCAGTGATTTTAAGTGTGTTGGTTTTCCATTTTGCTGACACTGGAACAAGTCTAAGTTTTGTAATTAATTACAAAATTTTGAAATGTCTGTGACTCCTCTGTCAAGTCGAGAGCCTCCTCAAAACTCTTTTTCATATCTGAAGAAGATTTTGAAGCGCTGCTGCTTACTCCCCTCCAGAGAGGTTACGTTATTTTACAGGTATTTGTGTCGGATCAGTATTTACTTAGTAGTTTGTTTCCTCCTGTTCTTGTGGTTTCTTTTAAGTAACCTACTCAGATGCCGGGATTTTAATTGTCTTCTTACAAGTATTGAAGTTGTGTTAGGTTCTTTTGGCAAGATTTGAATTTGCTGCTGTTAGCAAATGTGTATTTTTGTAATTTTTTTTTTCTCAAAACTGTATTTGTACATCTTGGAAAGCAGAGCACCTTTTGAAGCCAGTTTTGTGAGGGGCAAAGTGCAAAAGCTCTAAGTATAATGTTTTGGGGTTTTTTTTGTTTTTTGTTTTTTTTTTTTTTTAATTGTATTAAAAAAATCGATGTCGTGTTGGTGGTCATCAACTGGGATTTAAACGAGTTTTGTGCTCTGAAGCATTGCCAAAGTTCTCGTGTTTTGGTTGGTTGAGGGAGGGATAAGTTTACTATGAAACGAATTTAAAAAACATTAAAACCCAACCCACCCAGAGATGACATGATTCATGCTTCGTACACCTTTAAGATGTAATGAGCAAGCCTATGGAAATAGCCGCGTTCCAAACAACGTGCCTTACTCACTGATGCTGAAGTACGTGACATTGCTGCCAGGTGTGCGCCTACCAGC
Source organism: Nycticryphes semicollaris (assembly GCA_013400055.1). Classification (NCBI taxonomy): domain Eukaryota; kingdom Metazoa; phylum Chordata; class Aves; order Charadriiformes; family Rostratulidae; genus Nycticryphes; species Nycticryphes semicollaris. The sequence goes on along the minus strand of VXBJ01002090.1, from coordinate 1,344,587 downwards.
AGCCTTGATGGTGCTCCTCTTCCTGAAGGCCAGCTGAGGATGCTGGACACCCAGCCAGACGGAGACAGGAGGGATCCCTCCTGACCGTCATGAAATAAACGCATAATTCGCATTCCTTCTATGTGTGTGTTATTGTAGGGGGGGACACCTAAAGGGAAATGTTAGTGCATCCCTATGACACTTGATCAACCACTACTACACTCTGTAATTTGAGCAAGTATTTGTGTTTTACGTGGTTACCTGTGTGGTGAGTTTGCTGAAATGTATTTCCTGCTTGGTAGCCTTCAGAACAATAATTGAGGGCCTAAGAACATTTACTACGCTTCCCGTGCACTAAGGGCAGGACACCTGGTAGTCGTCCCGTGACAGAGGTGGGGAATGTCTGACCACTGCTTGCTTTTTTCTGACCTTTAGTTCTTGAAAACGGCCAGGTTGCCCCCAGTGTGGCTTGTCTCAACTGCTGAAGAAGGAGGAATAAACTGGTGTTAAGCAAGTCTGAATATGCGTTACTGTAACAAAAAAAAAGGTGACTTTAAACTCCTGTTGGCCTATTTTGCAAGTAAAATTCCAGAAAGAAGTGAAGCAGTGGGACAAAATGTCTTACAATTTTTTTTTTTCCCCAACTAACATGTTCAGAACTCTCTTGTGGAGCCTAGGAAGGTTTCTGGGGTGGGGAGCTATTGGAGGAACATGATGTCTGCCTGTGCTCTTTAATAATAGTAATTAAAAATCAAATGCTTTAAAACCTGTTCATGCATCTGTGTTAAGTCTATGTAATGAAACAGCTGTGGGAGAGGGTTTTCTGCTTTCACCTGTTCTGGTGATCCTGTTGTTCCCTGAAACGGTGTGTTACACCTGATCTGCTGTAGACCCAACTGAGGGTGGGCTGAAGTGATACGAAGGATGCGTTGCCTCTAATGCCAGAAGTGTGAAAATGACTTTAGTTACGCTGCTTTAAGAAAATACCAAGAAACACGTTTCACTGGCTGAGCTCAGCTTCCATAGGAATGAGTGCACCTTTCTGTGGATAAAATCCAGCTTTCCCCATTACCTTTGTGTTAACGTGGTTTGCAATGTGGATTGTTCGTTTGGGTTTTGTTTACACTAAATTGGCATGTAACCTTCAGCTCAATTGATAAATAGTAGTAAACAAATGTGCAGTTAATTCCATTCTGTAAAATATGTCATATACCAACTGTTAAGTAGCAGTCCCATATTCAAAGAGTTCCATGAAGTTTTTCAGTCTTTACCATTTTAAAATAGCGATAAAAATAAAATGTCTTGTATCGTTTATACTGGTGCCAAGTTGTATAAATGGATAGCTTAATGGATGATGTTGAGATTATGCACAAGTAACCAGTGCCTGGGATCTCTTGATAGATCATAATGCATATTTTTGTATACTACTCTAGGACTTTTCACCATTTCTTAACGGAAGCATCCCAACCTTCTGCTTTTATTATATGCAGTGCAGATAAAATGTAAACATGGTTTTATAATGCATAAACTGTGCAGCTTGGGTTTAAAAAAAAAAACCACAACAAGAAGACACCTGAATATTTATTAACTCAGAAGTATTTAAGGAATGGATATGTGGACATACACAGGGGAAGGTTTTTATCAACTGCTCTGCGCTTATTTCCACTCTGCTCCCTGGTGGCTGTTATAGATGTGTAGGTATGCTCATCTAACACACTGGCTCTTTTAGTCTTCAATTTTTATTAGTATATTTTTAAGCATGCAGGGATGAGAAAAGGAGCGGGGAAGGGTTTGGTTTCCCTCTGCCATTTCTACTGATTAAAAGTTATCAAGAAGAAACCCGGTAGAGGCAAACACATCTGTTACTGATAATGGAGTATAAAGATGCGCTGGTTTTTTCCTAATTGTCACAGGAATAAAAGCTGTTAAAATTAGAATGAGAGCAGCTCAGACAATAGAGCTTTGAATTTCTCGCAAAGAGAGTGTTTCCAGCAGATCTTTCCAGTGTGACGAAAATTGGGTTAATACAGGAGCAAGGGTTGGGCCTTGCAGAGTGACTTTGGGAGGTGAACTAGCACTTGGAACTCCTTAAATTGAGCCTGAGAGGACTTAACCCAATTCTGTCAATCTCTGCCACATTTTTGAGATAGCAATTTTAAAAGCAGGAGTATTGTAGGCATTGTGAAGTACAGCAGGTTGAGATGATTCTTCCTGTGCAAAACTTGCCACCCTGAGGAGCTGCATAAAGCGAAAGCGGGGAAGTTGGTGATGCTGTGGCTGGCTCCTTGGTTCCCAGGGGAATCTCAGCAGTTAGTGATCAGCTGTTCCATGTTTAAATGTATGCATGTAGTTAATTGATTCAATATTTTAATGAGAAAAGTCTACACTAAAAGCTCTTTGCTTTTGTCATGATACCAGGCGAATTGCCAGCAACCCAGACCCCTGGCCGACAGCTCCTTCCACTGTTTGTTGTTGGCTGGCCAGGAGTTTCAGGAGAGAGCCTTGTTTCTCATCTCTGGGTGGCGTGTCCCACTTTGAGCTATGTTTCTGAGAAATCTCTAACTCCTTACCACAACATCACGGTTTCAGGATTCATGGAGACAGTCATAGTCATCTTGGTGGGTGTTTTCTGAAGCCTTTTCCTATTTTGTGTATATTTTTTTTTTTTCTCTACGAAGAGTCACAGATTAAATTTATAATCTCGTATGGTACTGCTAACCTGTAACTGTAATCGATTTATTACAGCCTTATCAGAACGTGCTTCAAACATCCGTGTCCTTATAGTCAGCATTAAATGTATGGGTCATCGCATTCATAGTGAAATTCTTATGCTAAATTAGTACTATACTTCATTCCTTAAATGCAGTAACTTTGAAGTACTGAAATAACGTGACATGAAAACTTGTAGCCGTAATGTTTCTAGTTAGCGATGCTTTTTATGTTATTATTCAATCACTATGATAATTGTTCAGATTGCACATTAAACACTCATTATTTAAAATCTTGGAGAGTCACCTCAATTCGTGGTGTAATGGTTTTGATCTCCAGAGTGGGATGCCATGAATAGAGTGCTGCTTCGGAAGCTCCTCATTCTATCACCCTCCTTTCAATCTGCTTTAAAAAATTAATATTCTGAACTGCTCATGTTACTTAAAGTAGTAACTATTTCTTTCAAATAGTCTTCACTTGTGCCTTCAGATTTGTTTACAATTGTTGTGTTTATTTATTCAGTGTAACAACTTTAAATCTCAATCTCTAATGCTTTGCTGTGTTTTTGTAATTTTATGATTCTGTTGTATCTGTGTGATAAATGGTATCGAAACCGAAGCCAGTAAAAAGAGTGCACTGCTTTACTTGACAGGTGCACAAATTGGTTAGCTGCACCAGCAAGGGGGCAGTGGAGAGGAAAGGAATTAATGTAATTTAAGTATATGCAACTCCTGACACCATGCAAAAAAGATGCTGTTCTGTGTGTAAAACTGAGGTGCTGACAGAGTATTTGCTTGGGTTTCACATGCCTGCTACCACACAGCTGATCTTACATGCTGTAGCATCTAGGTGCACATGTGGCTGGTAACTTTTGCCCAGGTAGGAGTAGTTTAGTACAGCCACAGCAAGAATTAGAGTCCTGTTGTAGGGGCTTTTTTAGCGTTTGGTCATGAGCCAGCAGTGTGCCCAGGTGGCCGAGAAGGCCAACAGCATCCTGGCCTGTATCAGGAACAGTGTGGTGAGAAGGACTCAGGAGGTGATCATCCCCCTGTACTCAGTGCTGGTGAGGCCCCACCTCGAGTACTGTGTACAGTTTTGGGCCCCTTACCACAAAAAAGACTTTGAGGTGCTGGAGCGGGTCCGGAGAAGGGCAATGAAGCTGGTGAGGGGTCTGGAGAGCAAGCCTTACGAGGAGCGGCTGAGGGAGCTGGGGTGGTTCAGCCTGGAGAAGAGGAGGCTTGAAGGGAGACCTTATTGCTCTCTACATGAAACAAGGTTGTAGGGAGGTGGGGGATCAGTCTCTTCTCCGGTGTCACAGGCGATAGAACAAGCCTCAAGTTGCACTAGGGGAGGTTCAGGTTGGATATCAGGAAAATTTTTTACACTGAAAAGGTTATTCAACATTGGAATGGGCTGCCCAGGGAAGTGGTTGAGGCACCGTCCCTGGAGGTATTTAAAACATGGGTTCACATACTGTTTAGTGATGTGGTTTAGAGATTATTATTTTTTTTTTAATCAGAGTTGGGTTGATGGTCGGACTAGATGATCTTAAAGGTCCCGTCCAACCTAGATGGTTCTATGACTGCATGTGTAATAGCTGGAGTCTGATTTAAGTCTGTACTATTTAAAGACGAGTGGCAAAATGTTTTGGTATTAAATTCATGCTGTATCACAAATGCTGTTTGGTGGATAGTTTTTGCTTGCTGTGGGTTGTAATTTAGCAATACTTATTTTGTATTTTCACAGTATTGGTTGGGATTATTCTACCCCGGTCTTCTAAATGGTAAAGAACACGTGCATGTGAATGCATGCACTTAGTCTCACACTTATAAAACATGTAAGCAAACAAAATTGTGTCACTCCTTCTCCCCAGTCATTTGGGAGTGGAGGTAGATGGGGTAGCTCAAAACGTTGTGTTGGAATGGCCCACTAGTCATAACTGAGTGGTAGCCACATTTCTTCTGTTCATCACACCTCGCCTGTAATCCAGATCACCAAGTAGCAGTGGTCTGGTCCTTTGATGATCTTTCTAATTTCAAGGGAGCTACTTTCCAGGTCCTAGCTAGAGGCACCTAGCCCAGCCTGCTTCTGCTTACCCGGGAGGAGAGCCCCGTGCTGGTGTCTGCCCACCTTCCTTACTTTGCCCTCGCCCTTGTGTAAGGAGTCCCATTGTCTCCACAGAAGCTGTTTGGGAACAGAACAGGGAGCTCTGTGGCTCCCAAATCGGGCTATGGGAGCTTCAAAGCACTTTTTCCCCCCACATTGGTATTTCACAACTCTCCCTGAACTGAGTAAAACTCAATTTATAACTCGAATCCTTGAAGCTTTACTCATAGAATTGTGTGGCTACTAGCTTTCTCTACACAGAATGTAGACTCCTTTCCCTCCCTGTCTCCAAATCAGCCATTCCCAATCAGGCTGTGCTCCCTCTGAGATAAGAACACTTATAAGTAAGGTATCAAGGTTTGCAGAAACAGGTGTCTGTCAGAAATTAGTGGAAAACCTTGGGTACTGGTTTCTGTGCTCTTGGATTGGGGACAAGTTTTACCTTCCAGTATTGGGAAGGTATTCTTTCATCATTGCCTCTGGTTGCCTTTATCCATGGCAAAATTCGAGTTGTGGGAGCTCTTGGATAAGCAGAGGAATCCTTGTGTGATGGGGTAGCTGGAGAAGAAAACTTACTGTGGAAAGCAGGACAGTTCTCACGCAGACTTTACAGGACTCCAAAATACACCCTCCAAAACACTTCACCGAAGAAAGATGAAAACTTATGTTTGGCAGTGGGAGGGGTGTGTGAGAGCATCTGTAACAGACAAAATGCATAGGTTTTGGGTCAAGTTCTGACAGGGAAATTAAACAGTATGTATTTCCATTTCCATTCTGGTACAGAATGCTTTTACAACCCCAATCTGCATTTAACTTCATCTGAGTATTCTGAAAATATATTTCTGTTTGGGAGGGAAAATGTCTCCAGGTTTCATTGTAAAATAACCAGTGAATGACCTGCTTGGGTACATATTTTGTACCGCCTTGTCTGTCCTCTGATGAGTTTTCTCAACTCGTGCATCTCTGAAATGCACCTGTGCCCTCCTGCAATCTCAGGTATCTCTCTGCATTTTGCCTTCTGGCTTTTGGACCCTGGCCATTTGTGCACTGCTGCTCAGAGGTTCATGAAATTTATTTCAGATGAGTGAGTGTATGGGTGGGTATAACTTTGCTATAGAGGAGTCTGGGGGTGGTGGTGGTGGGGAAAACAACAAACAAAATTAGGGGTCAAAGTTTGAAAACCCATTCTTACTCCATTTTATTTTTAATATTTGAATGTGCAAGTGGGTGCCTGTGAGGATTCATGGTTCAGCCAAGCTGCTGCTGCAGAGACTGGGTTGGATCTATGTCTGATGGGAGAGGAGTTGTCAGCTTCGGTCTTCTGGCAACCATGGGACAGCAAAGGCAAATGCTCAGGTATATGGTATNATATAACAATACCATTTATTCCTGTTTGAGGAAAAACAGCTGTCCTGTTTGCATAACAAATCATGGTGATGTGGAATGAGGGATATCGGTGTTGTCTGTGAGCAGCGTGACTTGGCCTCATGCCTTTCCCCTAGAAAGGCAGCTTTATTTGCATGCTTGATGGGGGGTTTTTTTGCCACTTTTCTATATTGTTCAGTGGACTTTGGATTTCTGTTTATGCTGCAATCTCTGTAATACCCAATTCTGTTCACATATGCCAGTTGGAGCTAATGCAATTAGAAAACGACATCATGTAATTTCCCATGTTGCAGAAATAAAGAAATGGGCTAAATGAGACCTTGTGGTTGCCAGACTGGGCATTCCTGAAGGAAGCAGTGGCAGGGTCCCAGGCAGGACCTCTGCTCAGGTTCCTGCTTTTCTTGTCTGGGCTCTGCTTTGCTCTGCTTTCCCCTGCTCCATTTTAAACTTTAAACAGGACTGGTTAAACCCCAGTTTTGTGCAAGCATAAATCAGCAGTCTAATCTTAAAACATTTTTGTGCTTAAAGCCCAAACGAAGGTGTGAGGAGCTACTGTCCCTCTTTTTAGGTAAGAACAGGTTAAAATCAGAATCAGAACCTAGCTATTCCTCCTCAACTCACCTTTGAGTGGAGAGCCTTAATTGATCACTTGACTTGTGTTTGTTGTCAGGTAATTTTTCTATAGATACGTTGGTGGCAAAGATAAATTTCTTTCCTTATGTCTGTAAGGAAAGTAACATTAACTTTTCTAATGCATTTGCTGTTGCTTGTGGCCATGAGGCGCAGTTTCCAGCAACAACTATTTTCTCAATTCTTTGGTTTCCGCCTTAGACCACTTTTCTTCTCTAACTCTTTTTCTTTTTTTCTCAGGCTGAGAGTTGCCAGGGTTGGAATTCGCGTAGTATTTTTGAAATCTCTAGAATGAAATATCTGATCGAACTGGCAAAAACCCCACAGTCAGGGTATAAGAAACTGGACATAAGCCATTGCTACATCCTGATCTGGCAGTGTTGCCTCGACAGTGTTTCTTTACCTTTGAGAATTGTGCATGGTAGACCACAAGGAAACTTTCAGCATTGCAAAAACCGTAGGTCCAAAAGGCTTAATTTCAGGTGGTTTTGTTGGTTTGTTTGGGGTTTTTTTGGTGTTTTTTTTTTTATGTTTTTTTTTTTTGTCTCTTGTGATTTAGTACTCACTAACTGACAACCAGGAACGAGACCTTTCCATATTGGTCCACATGCTGGTAAGTGGAGAGCAGGAGAAATCTTTCCCTATTCTGTCTTCAGTAACTAAAACCACACCTTGGAGGTGGCAAACACACAGCATGTTACCAATTTTTCTTTACAGTAAATATTTGACAAGCATCAAGTCTTTTCCTGCTTTGATTAAACTGCCAACTTGCAAACTCCTTTGGGTAAAGCATCCAGGCTGTAGGGAGTTTGGTTTTTAATCTATCTAAAAAGAAATTTGATGTGTAAATTCAAAGGAAATTGTGTAAACAAATAAGCTTCTTTAGGGTGTCTCTATAATACTGAGAATTTGGGGTTTAACTGAATGCCACTGCAACCTAGATTTTGTTCCATTTAATTAAATTGTGTGATTAGTGGATCAAGATCACTGGACAGCCCAAAGTACAGCAAGTGATCTTCTCTTTACAACAGACAAAAACCACTACGGCTTAAACATCCCTGTCCTCTGAACACTCAGCAAGGAGCTGGTGTGATAATCTTGCTACAGTGGTTGGTCTGTTCTTGGAGTGACTTCTTCACCAGATTGCTCCAGCTCAGATGAGTTTTCGTTGCTGTGACTGTGCTGGGTCTATGCACGGCCACAGCAACTCGAAGCCTAAACACAAACCAGCCAATCTCGGCGCTGTGATGACTCCATCCTGGTGCAGTTTCCCATTCCTCTCTCTTTCACTCTCAAGGAGACTGATCTCGGGCTCGCATCGTTCTTGTTGGCGTCCCAAAGATTCTCGGAGGCTGCTGTAATGTCATCGCTTTTTTCTCATAGGGCACAAGTGGGAAATGATGAAGAGGAGATGTTAATGGCAGAAGATCGTGGGCCTGATTTGATTCATTCTCAGGAGTTTAGGAGGCAGTGCAGCATCAGCAGAAGCGGTTTAGCATATTATCGCTGCGAGGAGGAGGAGAGAGAGCAGCTGATAGCTCATGAGAGTTTGGATTATTTGCCTTCGCACAGTACAGTTTATGAGAAGTGGCTCCAAGAGAAAACATACAGGTAAACTGACCTTAAATACTCTTAAATTGCCTCTAAATGATGGATAATTTGGATAATCTAGGGAGATGCCTGATAGCAGAAGGAATTAAGAAAACATTATTTAGTGTTTCTGCACATAGGAAAACACTTTAATGGAAGGTAGAAGGGGGCCAAGTGACAAGCAACTTTGATTAAAAGCATTTTTTGAAAGCACTTACGCCTTTGCTCTTGCAAAATTATTGAATATGCAAAAAAAAAAGTGTTACTAACTACTCGATGTATACAACTTTAAAGGTAGAGACATTGCAGAGGTTTGGGGAAATGTTCTCCTACTGAGACTTTCTGTGAAATTCACTGCCTCTTAGTGTAATCTGCAGGAAGTGTGGTGTTTGAATCTCAGTAGGGGTGCTCTAGTCCTGGATGATACAATAAATAAATCAGAATTTATTATTGGTGCGTAGTTGTTATTAGAAGTATATGTTTAGGAAAGACAGAAGCAGAGGTAAATGTTTGGGCGTTTATATGGCAGGTGCTCAGTGCTTTAGTTGCAGTAGAAGAAAACAGGGATTACTTTGAAATGAGTTCTGAGTGTTTGAGTGTTTGAATGCCTAGTTACCGAGTCACATAATTGAATTTTGAGATGGCATCAAGCAATCAGCATCTGAAAGCAGATTGCACTGCTACTTATATATTAAAAGAATAAAACCAAAACAAAAAGTCCAACTGTGTTCCTACCCAAATTGAAATGTCTTTCGCCGGAAGGTAGAGTTGTGTTAATTAAATGCTTTTTGAAGAGATATTGGCAAAAGCAGCCTCTTGCTCATGCAGCCACAGTTAATAGTCAAAATGCTCTAAACATGGAACTTGCATGTTTGTGAGAGGAAGCGTGGCAAATAGCCCTGTGCTACGAATTGAGAGATTACTGTGTTTTTCTATTTCTAGAAAGGAGTGGGATCGATGGCTGCTGATGGGGCTAATTGGAACAGCAGTTGGGATGCTGGGGTTTTTGATTCATCAGATAATTGACTCTCTCATCAAATTGAAATGGGATCTGGTGGAAAATTACCTGCAGGTAAGCAAGAGAAAGTCAGTGACCTCTTTTGTGTTTGCTTATTAGAAAATCCACATTGTAAATTTTTAACTGAGTAGAGATGCTGCCTGTCTAGGTAGGTGTGGATGTCAGATACCCTGCAGTGCTCTGTGTAGGCTTGCTTTGGTGTCCTTTGCTACAGCTTAGCCTATAGTACAGTAATAATATCTGATGGCCTTCTTGGCATGAGATTGATGAAGGCAGTCTTTAAAATATTGTGGCCTTCCTCTTCCTCCTTGTACATGAGGGGCACGTGCTGCTTTAGGCATTGTTCATGTCCAAAGGGACTAGGTTTCTCTTAAGGCACTTAGTGAGTGTGGACCTGGTATCAGATACATACCAGGTTATTTTTTTCCTTGACTGGGGCAGCTATCTTTTGCTAATGCTGTAATTGGTTATCATGGAATGATTAATTTGTCCTTGATGGCTATCATAATCTGTGTGATAATTGGGCTGCTGGTGGTAAAAAAATCACTGAATGGCTAAAACCAATATAAATGTTAAGGTGTCTTTGACCTTGGCTGCTTGTTTTTCTCGCCTGTAGAGAGAAGCAGGGGGTAAAATTTTCACCTGGTTTGTGATGTCTATGGTAGATGGTATGAATACTGAATATCATCTTGTGAGAAAGGGGCTTTAAGCTTTAGTTCCTTCTGCGTCCTGTTCAGGGAGGTTCAGGCACCCTGTTGGCAGCCGGTGCTGGAGGGAGTCTGTGTGACCCTCAGACATGGCGTGCAGTGCAGACACAGCAATTTGTGCTGAAGGGGACCAGGGCCTGGACTGATGTGGCTTTTATTCTCAGCAATGGTGGCAAGGAGCTGCTGAGGATGGTCCCCAGTGCATGGGGGGAGACATAACTCAGCAGAAGTTACGACCCAGAGCAAGCTCCTGAGGGGAGGCTTCAGCTCTGCAGGTTAGGGGCTGCAGGCAGTGCTTGGGGTCTCACTGCAGACAGAGCGTGGCAGATGAGCTCCTTGTCTCCACAGATACGGTGGGATAGCTGACACTGCTGGAGCATGGTGGTGGCTGGGTACAGGCTCTTTAGGAAGGACAGACCAGAATGGTTTGGAGGGGCTGTTGCTCTTTTTTGTGAGAAAGCAGTGGGAATGGATGGAGTTCTGCCTTGGGACAGATGAGGGTTAGCTGAGAGCTTGTGAATGAGGGTTAGAGGGCACATCAACACGTGTGATGTTGTTGTGTGTGTCTGCTATAGACCACCAACTCAGGAAAATTTAGTCAAAGCTGTCTTCAGAAAATTGGAAGATAGCTCATGGTCACTGGCCCAGATCCTCATGGAGGTCTTTAGCCAATCAGTATCTGCTGGAAGGACAACATAGCAGGGCACAGGCAATCCACAAGGTTTCTGGAGTGCATTGACAATTTGAAGGGATGTGCTGTGCTGGATCTCATACTTGCAGACAAAGAAAGACTGGGCAGGGATGTGAAGGTTGGGGGCAGCAGTGACCATTAGTTGATGCAAAGCAAGATCCCAAGATGACGGGAAGAAAGCAAAAAGCATGATCACAATTCTGGACTTCAGGAGAGCACTTTAGTTTGTTCAGGGGTCTTCTTGAGAGAATCCCAGAGGAGACCATCCTGGAGAGAACACAGGTCTATGAGGGTTGGTTGGTTTTTAAGAGTTACCTCCTCCATGGTGAAGAACACTCCATTCCAGTGAGCATGATATCAAGCAAACGTGGCAGGATGCTCCTCACAAAACTCGAATATAAAAAGGAAGCACAGAAGAGGTGGAAGCAGGGACAGGTGACTCAGGGGGAATGCAGAGTCACTTACCTGAGTGTGCAGGGAGGGTGTTAGGAAAGCTGAAGTGCACTTGGAGTTGAACCTGATAAGGGATGTTGAATGGCAACAAGAAAGGCAGGAAGTGTCTACAGGTACATCAGCAACAAACCAAAGACTAAGAAAAGCATGGACCTGTTACTGAACTGGGTAAGGGACTTTGTGACAAAGGACTTAGAAAAGACCAAGGTACTCCATACCCTCCCTGATGGAGCTGGCTGAAGTCATTGTGAGGCCGCTCAATTATCTTTGAAAGGTCATGGCAACTGGGGAGAGGTTCCTGAGGACTGGAGGAAACCAGTGTCTTTCCTGTCTTCAAGAAGGATAAGAAGAAGGATCCAGGGAACTACAGGCCAGTCATCCTCATCTTTACCCAGGGAAGGTGATACAGCAAATAATCCTGGAAACCATTTCAAACCATATGAAAGACAATAAGGTGATTTGGCATAGTGTGGATTTACAGCGGGTAACAACCTTCTACAGTGAGATGACCGGACCAGTGGATGATTTTGTTTTCACTTTAAGCAAAGCTTTCATCACTGTCTCCCATAACATCCTCATAGGCAAACTGAGGGTGTATGGGTTAGCCAAGTGGACAGTGAGATGGATTTACAACTGGCAGAACTGCTGGGCTCCAAGTACAAAATCCAGCTGGAGATTGGTCACCATGGGTGTACCTAGGGGTCAACACCGGGGCCAAACACTGATATCTTCACTAATTACCTGGATGGTGGGACAGAGTGTACCCTCAGGAAACTTGCAGATAAAAGCAAAACTGGAAGGAAGCAGTGCTTGATAGACAGGTAACTGGTGCCGACAGCCTCCTGGGCTGCACTGGGAGGAGTATTGCCAGCAGGTGGAGGGTTGTCATCGTTCCCCTCTATTCAGCACTGGCCAGACCATGCCTGGAGCACTGTGACCAGTTCTGGGCCCTCCCAGTACAAGGGAGAATTGGATGTGTCCTCCACTAACCTGTGAAATCAAGATAATGGAATAATGCTGCCAACTACTATAAGGACATATCCCAATCGCTTCACTGGAATGTAAGGGAAGATATTCTGTGGAACAGATGGAGGCTGAATATATGAGAGGGAATATCCAAGAAACAAACAAGTTTAGGTTTTGCATGAGGAAAGCATATATAATTCTCTTGGAATATTATTTATCTGGGATTTCTTATATACAAACTGTGTGTAAGCTTATAAAATATATAAACAGTGGATTGATGCACATGCATATATATATATATACACACTAAAATATAAATAAAGAATATATAGAAAGAAACCACAGTTTGACTCCAGGACATCACAACAACTGTTACACATGCTGTTGGTCCTGTTGCATTATAAAATTTGTCTTATTGTATTAAGCTAATACAGAGGGACGGGAGGTAAGCTCTTGTAGGCTCTGATATCAGGTCAAGCATGTAATTCCTGCCCTGGAAGACTTTCCAATCTAAATACCTCCTTCAGCTGCGGATGAGCAAAGCTCATTTTCGTGCACTTTGCTGTTTGGCTGTGCTGCATGATCCACTTATAAAAGCCTTGATGGGACATGCTGCCGGGAAGGCTGTGGTGGCCGGCTGTAACACTGTGACCTCAGAAATGCGAGGAGGGTGTTTGACCTGCTTGCTCGATGAATCACAGCTGAGCGCGGCAAAGCGTGTGGGAGCTGAGGAGTTCTGGAGACAGCACGGCTGCGGTCAGCCCAAGCACAAACAAACAAATCCAAAACCCAGGGAGACTGAAATGTGGGGATTTTTTTTAAGCGTGAGACGGTCTAGAATGAGAGATATCCTTTTGGTTAATATAAAGCAGGAAAGAGTTTGCTCGCATATGTTCTGTCCACTAATAATAGCTGCAGATTCGTAAAGTTAATTACTGATGTAAAACTTTGAAGCCTCCATTAAGGCAAAATGTCTCCTGAAGACACCATTCAGTGTTTTTTTGCGCATGTCCTTAGGGTCCTTTAACTCTGCTTCTGACCTGAAAAGGGCCTTGATGAGTAAAAACATATCGTTTATAGTGTTTTTAGAGACGGGCAAGAAGTCCTGGGAAAAAGACATGGCTTGACTCTAAAAGTCATCATTCACCTTATTCTTGCTCACTCCTGTCCTTCTGAGGGCTGAGTTTGCACTGATTGTTTTGGATTTTTCCTGTGGTACACCTTCTGCCTGTGGAAATCTGTGGGAGAAAAAGGTAATGGGTGCCAATGTAGTAATTTATATTTGTCAACTGGACAGGATGGCAACATCCACATGACCTGGCTGTGCGCACTTGGGTTGGGGCTGGCCATGGTGGTTCTTTCTTCAGGCTCAGTGCTGGTAAGTGCTATGTCTCCTGTGCAACAAGCCTATAACGCTGTGATAAACCACATCTCTTGCTCTTCTGAATATTGGTGAATTCAGTATTTTCTTTTAAAAATGATGTCTATTATACAACTGAATTGGAGAGGTCTTTCTTGGCCTTCAGCCTAAAGCTGGATTCCACCGCCCATAACTTGTATAAAAGTGTCTGGGGTGAAATCAGTGGTGGTGGCGATGCAATTTACACTTAGCATGTGGTGTTTATAAAATAAATACAAGTGGCAGCTGGTGTAACTTGTGAAAACTTGGTGCTTGGAAGGGGCCTGAGCCAAAGACCATCAGTCCATAGAAAAGTTACTGTTGGCTTTAGACCGATTTTTTTAGCTGTGCTATTGTGGGTCTCGCTTGTAGCCCAGATCAGTACTTTTATGAGGCAGCAAGGCTAAAACATTGAACCTTTCTGTCATTTACTGTCCTGCTGTGTTCCATTTAATTATAGATAGGCAATTAACAGCCTAGGTGAGAGAAAAAGTGAATGTTTTACTGAAGTTACTCCAAATTCCAGCGACAGCGAATGCTGTTATATGGGTACTAACTAACCAGTTTTAAGCTATCTAAAGTCTGGACAAATCATGCAGTTTCACATGCACGCCCTGCCCCGCAGACAGCCTGTGCAAAGACAAGACGCTGGTGGGCTTCAGGCATCAGTGGGGATGTGGCAGGGGCCCTCATCAGTCATTGTCTGCTCTCGTTACCCCCAATACTGTTGGGAGCTTGAATTTTTGTACATAGTTGGAAGTTATACGTTTCTGTACATTGTCTGTTAATTTTGGGAAAGCTTGTTCATGAACAGAGCAAGATGAAGGCTAAACATAAAAGCTGTCAAACTGTCCACAGTCGCATCTAGTGCATCAACATCTAATGATTGTTGACTCTGTTTCTTTTTTTTTCTTTCTTTCTTTTTTTTTTAACTTTGCAGTTCATTTGCCCAGCAGGTTCACCGTCAGGCTTGCCAGAAATCATTGGGTATTTGAATGGCACTTCTATTCAACACCTTTTTAACATCAAGACCTTTTTAGGGACGTTTGTCTCATGCGTGCTGGCTGTAGCCTCTGGGCTCTTCTGCGGGCCAGAAGGTCCCATGATCCATTTGGGGTAAGAAACGGCAGACAGAAGTTAAAGCTGACAGGCTGAGGGAATGGGTTTGCAATGTCTGTCTTGGTGGCAGCGCTGGCTTAAAAAATGCCTTGCATTCAGAGCTTTTTTTCCCCTATACTGTCCTCTCCTTTGCATAAGCACAACTATTCAGCTCGTGAGGTTCAACAAGAACAAGTGCAGGGTTCTGCACCTGGGCCGGAACAATTCTCACTATCAGTACAGACTAGCAAATAAGGCAAGAGGAGGGCCACAAATATGATCAGGGGGTTGGAGCACCTTTGCTATGAGGACAGGCTGAGGGAGTTGGGGTTGTTCAGCGTGGAGAAGAGGAGGCTCCGGGGAGACCTAATAGCAGCCTTCCAGTACCTGAAGGGGACCTACAGGAAGGCTGTTTACAAAGGTCTGCAGTGACAGGATGAGGGGCAATGGCTTCAAGCTGGAGAAGGGCAGATTTAGATTGGATATTATGAACAGGTTCTCTACTCTGAGGGTGGTGGAGCACTGGAACAGGTTGCCCAGGAAGGTGGTTGAGGCCCCTTCCCTGGAGATATTCAAGGTGAGGCTCAATGAGGCCCTGGGCAACCTGGTCTAGTTGGTGGTGTCCCTGCTGACTGCTGGGGGGGGTTGGACTAGATGACCCTAGAAGTCCCTTCCAGCCTGGACCATTCTATGATTCCATGCCATTGGTGAAGAAGAAAAAATTTTTCACTGCATGCTTTAAATACCAGTTTGGTTCCTTAGTATGATTCCCCATGAGGTTCAGCAAGCAGTTATCTGGACAACTGTGGCTGGTTTTGTTTCTGAAAAGCAACCAGTCCCGCAGCTATGGCCTGCCAGCTGCTTTGCATCTTGCGTAACCGCTCTTACCTGGGCAAGGTCTGTATAAAAACTGAAGCCAGTCTCAAGGGGCTGCACAGGAAAAGGGCGACAGTTTTACAGCCGCCTGCAGAATTGCTCTAAAGGGGCTGTGCAAGGTGCCCAGAGATGGACAGCCAGGCCCTGGGGGTCCCTGTTTACATCTTGCAAGCACAGCAGCCACTGCTGGCAGCTAAGGGCGACCGCAGAAACCAGGCGCTGCTTTGCACGCTCTGCCGATGATGGCAAGGCAGGCTGGAGCTGCTTGTTGTTCATGCAGTAGTGGAATACTACGTTTCCAGGTAGGGAAAAGTAGACTTTATAGTCCTTTTGAAGGATAATACTTTTATGAGCCAGCAGTGTGCCCAGGTGGCCAGGAAGGCCAATGGCATCCTGGCTTGTATAAAAAATAGTGTGACCAGCAGAAGTAGGGAGGTGATTGTCCCCCTGTACTCAGCACTGGTGAGGCCACACCTTGAGTATTGTGTCCAGTTCTGTGCACCTCAACACAAGAGAGATGTTGAGGTGCTGGAGCGAGTGCAGAGGAGGGCAACAAAGCTGGTGAGGGGCCTGGAGAACAAATCTTATGAAGAGAGATTGAGAGAGCTGGGACTGTTTAGTTTGAGGAAGAGGAGGCTGAGGGGAGACCTCATCGCTCTCTACAACTACTTGAAAGGGCATTGTAGAGAGGTTGGTGCTGGTCTCTTCTCACAGGTGATTAACGATAGAACAAGAGGGAATGGCTTCAAGCTACAACAGGGTAGATTTAGGCTGAACATTAGGAAATAATTTTTCCCAGAAAGAGTGGTCAGACACTGGAATAGTCTGCCCAGGGAGGTGGTTGAGTCCCCATCCCTGAATGTGTTTAAGAGTCATTTAGCTGTGGTGTTGAGGGATATGGTGTAGGGGACGGCTTTGTAGAGTAGGGCTGATGGTTGGACTCGATGATCCCAAGGGTCTCTTCCAACCTGAATGATTCCATGATTCTATGATTCTATTCTACCTTGGTCTATACAAAGAAAAATTCCCATCACCTTGTGGTGGTCCAGGGCCTTGTGCGAAGGGGAGAGGAGGGTTGTCCCATCCTGCTCTGTAGGTCAGAGCTGTTCTTAAAATTTATTATGCTGCATTATAGCCAAACTTAATAACTGCAGGCCAGATTTTGAGCTTTTCTGTTTTGGTAAGTGACATAATTTCCTTTATTCACCATTTAGAGGAGAATCTTGCTGCACTTTATTACCATTATTAAACCATATCTTGTGTAGATGTAGTAAAATTGGTCTCAGCTAATAACATAATTTGTTGGTTGGTTTGCTGTTTTATTTCTGATCTTTCTGCAATTGATTATTTCTGAGGTTTGTTCCCTTCCTCTTCACTGCCCTGACCAAATCTATCCTGATCCTGCCCACCACCCTTTCACATTTTCTGTTACTCCATGGGTGTGTATTTATTTATTTATTCTCACAGAGGTGCAGCAACCTCAGGGATGACTCAGATGTTCAAAAATAGGAGTGCATCGTTAGTCAGAAGCAGCCACAAACCTTTCAGACAACGATTACCAAGGTTTAACTCTCCCTTTAGGTTTCTTTTGTTTTCTTCACTTTCAGACATTTGTTTCTGAGAGCTCAGAGGCTGCAGCTGTGATTCCTTCCCCCNCTTTTTTTTCCCCTCTTTTTTTCCTTTGTGTTATGTTGGTAACAGTGATGTGTGAGCCAAAGAATTGAATCATATTTCCATGAGGAAAGTCAGCATGGTATTAACATGATGCCTTTTCAAAACATGGGAATTAAGAGCTAGTTCAATTTTATTTAGCTGGAGCCCTCTACCATTTTTATTAAACGTAAACACACGTAAGTTGCTAAAAGCCTCTGAGAGATTCGTTAAGGCTCCTAATTTAAGTCTTGTAGAAAAGTCTTCCAAGATTATACAGTGAGTAGATTTTTCATTTCACTAAGGGTTTGGATTTTTTTTTCCCCCACTTAAATGTAGTTTGAAGTGCTGCCTGGGAACACACTGTAATAATTTAAATCATTACACGCCTTCTGTTAGAAGTATGGCTGTTCTGGCTGCCATGGTCATTAACCTGGGAACAGATGATTGAAATGATGGGCTGTAGTCTGACGTGTCACCACACTTGGGCAGACATTAACGTGCAGTTCTTCAAAAGGCATTTCAGGGTTTATCATCACAACACTCCTTGCAAAGGAGACATTTAAGTCTCTCAGTCAAGACTCTGAAAGACTTTAGTAGCCTTCTGCTTTATGTCAATGGGGCTTTGCATATTTAAAAGACGTGTTCAACAGTTTCCATGTTTAAATCTGTTGAAACCAGTCTAGTTTGCTGCTGTGTGCTGGCTAAGCCTCTGTCCTCCCCTGCCTTTAAACCCTGGCTGATTTATGAATAATTTACCAAAAGACTGCTTCCAATTATACAACATTGCTTTTAGTGCTCTCCTGGGTTGTGGCCTGAGCCAGCTGCAGTCGGACACCCTTGGCATCCACCTCCCGATCTTCACCAGGTTTCGGAACTCAGCAGATAAGTAAGTGATGGGCAGAGCTGTGGGGCTTTGAGGGGGCACCCTGTCACCTGCTGTCAGTGCCCTGGGGGTGTCCAGCAAGTCACCAGTGAGCCCATTGCATCTGGAAGGGAAGTACAGATGCTGCTCCAGTAATTGGTCAGCATTTCTGCTGTTTGTCACTTTAGAATGGGGAAAAAGCCACCCACTCTAATTAAAAGGAAGTTGTTTAATTAAGCAACTTTAAAGTTCTTTAACTGGAAGGAAGCTCATAAGTTGTTTTATGGAATGCTTGTGAAATAACACATTAATACTGAAGACCTATTCCCATTGCCTTCTGGGTTGTATAACAAGGGAGAAAAAGGCAGTATTTTTACACAAGGGCTGTATCCTCAAATTAATGATGCTGGCCCAGGAAAAAAGAGATGATGGGGATTGCACAATATGTGCAGAGGCCTTTGCTTTATTTTTCTAGTTTTGAAAAAGGAAATTGGTTGTTACACGTTTTTAATTTGGCTCTTCTCTGTGCATGTCTGTGAGATAACTCTAATAAGCTCTCTCTTGTGAACATTTCTATGGAAATTAATGAGATTAGTTTCCAGAAAAAGACATTACAAACCACTTTATATGTTCTGGATGGTACTTGTTGTCATGCTGATATACAAAACTCTATACGATACTGTTTTGTTTTTTTCTAGAGCAAGGGAAAAAAGAAAGACTCCCATGTGTTAATTTCTGAAAGAAATACAAAGAACTCAGGTGAACAGCCACTGAGAACTATCTGTAGCTTAAAAGACAATGAAAAGCACCAGAGGAAAGCTACAGGATCTCCTTTGCCTTTAGCTTTTTAAGATCAGTCATTTAAATAAATCTGAGACATGTGAGTTAAACAACATGTTAGTCATGGAAACAATCAGCAATTGTGGTAAGAGAAGCAGCAAGAACTTTTGTTTTTCTCTGTAGGATCCAGTTATAGTATAATTAGAAAGAAGTGTTAGCCTTGCAGTCAGGAACCATCCTGGGAGAGACAGAGGTTGTGTGGAATTCCCCTTCACAAAGAGGGTTGTCAGTAAACAGCAGAGACAAATTTCAGTCTAAGTGAGACCTCACACCTTTACAAAGACTGGGATGAAAAATTCCCACTCCCCCATTATCTCTTAGAGCTAAGTATGCTCAAGAGATGTTCCCTCTCCAGGTACAGTCATAAGCAGAGCAGTAACTCAGCAGGTGTTAGGGTACTGAAGGATCTTAAGGTGTCCCTCCATTGTGCAGCTGTAACAGATGTGTAGGAGGTGTCCAGTTTAACTGTTTAACAAATGTCACTGGGAAGATACAACGAGTAAGTAAAAATCCATGCACAAGAGTGTCTAACTCGGGATTTGTGAGTTGGGAAATATTCAACACAAAGTTGCCTGTGTAGTTTTACTGGTGGGCTTTGACACATGAACTCCCTAATCTTCTCCCTTATGGCCATTATCCTCATTGCTACCCATCTTTGTACTGATAAAATTTGTGGATGCCACAGAGAAGTCAAAAGGGCCCCCTAATGTTTGGAAATGACTCTCATCTATTTTTTTTTTTTTTCTGAAAACTTGGCACTTCTTAATATTAAAAACACTTGAGTGTTTTGTATACTTGTTGACTTCAGCTAGAACTGAACGCTCAGCATTTCTGTAAATTATCCCTGAGGTCTCTGGTAGCACATCCAGAGGACACAAGTTTTATAAGCTGGTGAGCACTAGTGATTAGCGCATCATACGTATCAGCATCACCTCAGTATCCCCCGCAAAGGCTGGACTAGAATCTAATTTTCCAAGGCAGAATTCAAGCATAATTTTATTTCCTCGTTCTATATCCTTCCCTCTGTTTTGCACACTGTGGCCTTCCTTAAACATGTATGCTTGTTTGATGCAGGATGTTGTTGTCATATAATGCAATGAATGCTTTGCAAAGAAAAATACCTTCTGTGTGTGAAAATAAATAATAATAAATGTATAAAGGAAGACTGCCCATTAATGCCTTTCTTTATAGCACTATAATATTTTTTTTTCTTTACTGGAACTGGCTCACAGTGGAGATCTCTGCCATTTGAGCTCCTGGTGCAGCTAACAGCAACAGAATTTTGTTGCTCTTTGGGCTGTTCCATGTATCTGTGAGCTCCGTGTCTTTACTGGGAAAAGACATAGACTATAGACATGGACATAGACTGAGACAGCATGTTGAACCTACAGGCTCTGAGGCTGTACTATCGTGCTCTAGTGAAACCCAAACTTTCTTATCTTTTTTTTACCTGCAGTATTTCACCCCTGTGACTGTACTGCTTGTACTGTTTTCTCAAGGCCAGAGCTCAAGACGGATCTGAATTCAAATCCTAGAGATTCAAGACACTGCAATAACCCCAAAATAAAGCAGCAGGTCTTTAAGTTCAGCCCCATAAATCCATCTGTGTCAGGAAACAATGTTTACGGAGGTTTTTTTGTTTCTGTTTTTTTTTTCCACCATTACCCAAATTTTGACTCTTCTACCTGTTACAGGCGCAGTTTCATTACGGCTGGTGCAGGAGCAGGAATAGCCTCGGTATTTCGTGCCCCAGTTGGCGGGCTCTTGTTCACGTTAGAAGAAGTGTCTTCATTCTGGGACATCCGGTTGGCCTGGCAAACCTTCTTTTGCTGCTTGATGGCTACCTTCACCACAGATTTACTGTCCTCTTCTCTCTATGGGTTTGTTTACAGAGGTCATTTTGGATTTTTTGAAGCAGAAAAAAGAATTATATTTTGGGTATGTACTGTGTGGGAGGAAGTAGATGATGGGTTTTGATGCTTGTCTCATTCAGCGTTGCTGCTGGGGGAGAAGTGAGGGAGGGGGGCTGAGAAGGGGAAAGGATGGTACAGGTACAATTATCAGATCAGTGGATATGGAAGCCTTCCCACTTTACATCTGCTAATCACTTAGATACCACACAGAGTTGTTTTGTTTTAAATTAAAATGAACAAATAGGCAAATCACCTATTATCTGCTTCCTAGCTAATTATTTATCTTATTTAAGTAACTTTCTGGTTTGGTGCTGGATAGGAGAGGGATACTTGGAAGTAGAGGAAAAAGCAGAGAAGCTCTTAAATAAAGTGTCCTCCCCTTCTGCAGTTGGCTTGAGGTCTCTGTTGTTGCTGCAGGCATTGCTGTACTGAGCTCCCATTCCTTGCTGCTTACAGACTAAACATTTGAAAACATACAATCACTGTTTGTTCCTGGTTGCACAACAGAGGTGACCTTCAGCCTCAGCTACCTTTACTTTACTCCTTCCAGCACAACACAACCTTGATCTTTGGATTTTCCCTGGTGTCCACCTAAAAATAGTTCCTTTTAATTGTTATGTCTGTCTTTCATTTGTATTGGAAGATGATTTGATAATGATGTGCAAGTACCATGATCTTCACTTCTTCTTGGCTAAATATATTTCATTGTATTTGACTTGAAGATAAATTAGAAAGGTAGAAATAAGACACTGACCATCTAAATCCCAGTCCACTTTTTTTGCTACTAAGTAAACTTTTCCTAAGGCAATTCCCTGTTCTCTTTCATTGATCTGTGAATTTCTTCTTTTTGCCTTGTATCTCTCTAGCACTGCAGAAACCAGAGATTATAGTGTTTTCCACATACCTTGCCTGGGAAAATGGGCAACATTTTTGGTGTGCATACTGCCTGATATAATGATTTTGCATGTGCTATGCAAAAGTATTTGGGATGTGTTTGCTTTACCACAAATTTAGCTGGGGCAAACAGAGAAGACGTTGATTTTCAACCCAAATAACTTTTTTGTGGTCCAACTCATAGTGCAGTCCCCCAAACAGTAACAGAGGAGATAAATTTTTGTGGCAGAAATGTGAGAGTACACAGGCAGGGAAGAGGTCAGGCTTTCTGAAGCCAGATTCATTGCTGTCAGTAAAGCATTGTGTAACGAACAGCTGCATGCACAGGGGAGAGCGGGTTCACTTCAATTGCTATTTTACAATAAGCATTGCTCTTTTAACACTCCTTTCAGGATGTTTTCTGAAAAGAGCAGTAGATTCTGTCTCCTCTTAGTGTCAGTGGAGGGAAAACTACCTAAAATTATTATCATCATGATTTCTGGCAGGGTTCAATAGTTTTTGGCTCTGTGTGGTACAGATAACCAGAAACATTTTCATTTCACTGAACATAGGACTCGGGAAATTTTGCTCCTTTCATGTTTTGTGGCATTAACCAACATAGTTTACAGTGGATAAACTGAGTTGAAAGCTTGTGGGTTATGTTTCTCAAGAAAGCTATTTGTTTTCTTTAGTTTCATTCCCCCTACCATAATGTGAATTCATTGTACTTCAGTGCATGAGATTTTCAGGAATCCTCACTTCGTTTTCTTGTAGACCGTTGGATTATTTGTAAAGCTGAAACTTGCTCTGTAGGTTACAGATTTTTCTAGATGACTGGCCAAAGCCCGTGGCTGGTGCTACAACAAAAATAAACAGTACACTGTGCCACCTTTCATTCCGACTGTGTGGAGTGCTCCCTTGACTTTACCTTTATTGCCACACACACGCAGTGTAACGGGCATAAATTACTTTAAAGCAAACATCCCAGTATATATTTCCCTTAGGAAAAATGGAGGAAGGGAGAGAAAACAATAAAACCAGGTATTCCATTTTTAGTTTTAATGCAGGATTGGAATTAAATAGAATGTTATGCAAGGTATTTGGAACAGTAAGAGGACCTGTGCACTTGCTTAAGCAATTTGAGGAAGGCTGACAGTTTCTCTGCTCTGCTACCCACAAGATTATAGCAGCTCAGGCTTTTTTTTGCAGTCAACAGGTAGCTTTTTGAGCATTTTGTGATCTCTTACTCTGTCCAGATCCTAATCTTGACAAAAAGCTGTGCAACTCTGAGCCTGGGCTAAGGAAATACAATTCTCACAGCTTTTAATAGA
Organism: Nycticryphes semicollaris; assembly: GCA_013400055.1. Lineage (NCBI taxonomy): Eukaryota > Metazoa > Chordata > Aves > Charadriiformes > Rostratulidae > Nycticryphes > Nycticryphes semicollaris. The sequence continues at coordinate 1,321,507 of VXBJ01002090.1, read as the reverse complement.
TTGCCACTGATCTGTTGACCCTTTTTATTGTCTGGAAGATAAAATTAAAACATGATATTGCTCTCATCCTTGCTGCCTGTTGAGGAATGAAGCAGAAAATTCAATTACTATTCCAGCTGCCAAGCTATGTTCTGTGTTTGTGACTTGTTGTTCTGCAAGTTGTTCCAGATCAGTATCAATTTTCACAGTTCAATTTTCACTTAAATTCACTTACAAATGTTCTCAATGCACATGGATGCAGGCTGACACTTAATAAATGAACTTTCCCAAATTACGTTGTAGATATAGACAGACCGAGCAAAGCTGTGGTTCAGCAGAGTCTTTTGAAGTGTTCATTAAGGCCAGTATGTCTTTTTTGGATGTACCCTGAAGTGCCGAGTCCTTGTGGTAACTGCAGGGCATCATAGAGGTCTCTGCCGTGGGCGCCAACACCAGTGTCTACCTGCTTGTTCCACGCCTGTGAGGTGTGCAAGAAGGTGTACACCATCTCTCATGAGATCAGCTTTAAATTAGTTGGCTGAGCTCCCTAAACCACAAGGAAGATTTATTTCCTGTATGGTAATAACTTTGTGGTATCAGGTTTTGTAAGAGAGGGTGGAATATTTCATGTCACTGACAGGATGATTAGAACAATTTTTTTTTTTTCTCCTTTCTTTGACTCAGGTTAAGAACTTGCTGGACATGAATGTCTTGGCCTTCATTCCGACCATCCTTCTTGGAATGCTTGGAGGTCTTCTGGGAGCTCTCTTTGTTTCCCTAAATATAAAAATTAATAAATCACGCATGCAGTTCTTTAATTCCATTCCAAAATTATCTCTTAGAAAAACAATCAAGCTGTTGGAAACTGTGCTCATCCTTGTAAGTAAATAATACAATTCTTTTGATAATATAATATTTACAGTGGCTAATGAGGGCAGGTCATAAATTGGCTGGGTGGAAAAGTGGTTCTCATCTGCTGGTACTTGATAACGTGCAGCAGAGTACAACAATCATGAATTTCCAAAGTAGATAGAGGTGTTTAATGTTGGTGGGTATATAAGAATGGAGAAGACAGAAATTAGTTTTCTTTTGTTTTTTAGTACTTAAAGCATTTTAACTGTGGAGTTGCTCTCCCACTGCTGCCCTACTGATACTTCATCAGCTTAGTGGCGTGTAGCAGTTATGTTGGTGTGCTTTTGCATTTATTTGCAATCTATGGAGGGCTGTCACAAGTAGATTTCACCCATTTTTCTCCATTCTTCCACACTAGCGATTGATCTTCTCACTACCCCACACAGCTTGCTCATGTAGTGGAACCAGGTGGACGTCCTTCTCCACACCTCTATACCTGGGTGCTTTTTCAGCTGTTATGTTGGAAAGAACAGTTAGGAGACTGTTACCATAACCACAAGTATTTTTGCCTTGAGACGATGAAGGAGATCTGTTATAAGAAGAATAGATGCATAAAGAATAAATGTGTAGAGTTTAAAAGGTATGGACAGGTACAAAAACCTTTTTGGAGCTAACTGTGTATCTGGAGTCAGTTATCCCTAGTTGTTGCTGATGGCGGTGAGCCTGAAGTCTCTGATGTCCTGGTAAAGCATGATGGGGCCATTTCACCTCTAGGGTTTGGACTTTCCAATTGACATCGTAATGGCTTTGGGGAGGGTCATGCCATTGGAACAAAAAGTGTATGGACAAAAAGTATTTTGAACATTTTAATAATTTTCAGTTTTATGCTTTGGTTATAAATTAAGCATGTTCTTAAATGTGGAGAAAGAAAACCTTCAGAGCTTTCCTACTGCACTTTTAGTTAATTGTGCAAATTTGTGGTTCTCTGCAAGTTTCTCTAGGAAATACTTGCATGCCATAATTTTTCTCTTTTTCCACCATTCTTGAGGAAGTCTTTCAGAGGAGTTTTCAGACCTTTTAAGGTGTTGAGATGAGGTTTCTTTAGGGAAATCAGGGCACACCAAAGCCCCTTTCTTCTGCTTTCCCTTAGGCAGAGCCTTCAGTATGTTTTACGTATGCTATGTATAGTTTTTATATATCCTATTGTATACTTTCTCTTCCCTCCCTCCTGGAGAGACCGTTGCTCAATCATATACCAGTGGGCTGGCCATATAGATGCTGTCCTCCCCTCAGCTCAGACATGTCTTCAGCAGCCTCTACTCCAAAAAGGACAAAGAGACTTAAATTTCAGGCAGAAGCAATCATCTTGGCTTGCAGCAGCAAGCTGGATGATACTAGGAAGAAAGCAATTAGTATTTTAAATGCAAAAAAAAGGAAACTTTTTGAGCTAAAAATATGAATAACTGTAGGTTAAGGCACATGGTCAATTCTTCACAGACTGGTACAGAGATATGCTCGTTTCTTATTGGTTGCGCTATTTTTCCTCTCCATAGAGTCAGAAAGAGGGCATTTTTTTTAGTCCTTGAAAGCTGTGTGTGCTATGGCAGTCCGGCACCTCCTCCTCAGCCTAGTCCTGCCTGGAGCAGCATTCTGCTTGTTGGGTTCTCATCAGAGGTGAACTCCCACATCTGATCAGAGGAGGAGGGATGCCAGTGAGCGAGCTGTGCCAGAACAGGACTTTGCCATCGATGACAACTGGATTTTAGCTCCTCTTAGCGGCAGGATGTCGGCTTTTCAGTTTGCAGCTGTGTTTGTTCAGCATCTCGCTGAGGGCAGACACCTTGAGGAAGCTCACAGCTCTTGAAGGAGTGGGGTGTAAGGTAGGTGGGGCACACGGGTTTTCTCAGCTCAAGGGAGAGTCTTGCCAATGCCAAACTTTCTTTCGCTGTGCTACACGTTTGCTCCCAGGTCTTGCAATGGATTTGGCACTTTGTGCTGCTGAGCACTGCAATGAGACTGCAATCTGAACAAAATCCAGCAGAACGAGGCATAGAGTCCCATGTGTGACTCCCCTTAGTCCTGGGAAAACTCCATGGTTTCTGAAGGACCTTTGTTTGTGAGAGGTCAGGTTTGTAACAATTATTATTATTAAACAATTTGGAGCTGGAGTTTTGGGTTTGACAGCCGCTTCCCGTACTATTGGGAACGATTTGGATTTCTTGTAGTACATTACAAAAAACTTGCATAAGCTACTTAAACACATAAAACCCCCAGAGTTCCTTATTATTTTTCAGAAAAAAACCCAACCCTAAACAAGCCACAACATAAACCAGCAAGACTAAATATGTTAGAAGATACTGTAGGGTTAAGCTGAAGATCAGCTAGCAAAGATTTAGTGTCAGATGTAAAGAAAATGCCTCCTAAGAGTTATTTCATGCTCTTTAGGAGTGGTGCCTTACTGACTCCAAAAGTTCATGGAGCAGTTAGCACCTTGCCAGATCATACCTGAAACTGGGAGAACAGCATGTGTTTTGAAGGGCTGTAGTGCTTACAAGAGCTTTCCTGTTTATATACTTTTGTCTTTCAAAAAAAAAAAAAAGTACTGGTTTCTTACATTAACTTTGTAGCATAAACTCTTATTCAGACCATTTTTCTGTTTTATTAGCTCTAGGAGATCCTGTTCAGGTCACAGTCCTGATTTTATTATAACTTGGCAAAAAAAAAATGGCAGGAAAACTATTTGATCTGAGAGAGTACCATACCATTCTTTTATATATAAATATATATATATAAACTCACATAATCAGGAAACTGAAGAAAACTATGTCACAGTGACTTTAACCAAAAATAATCTTGTACAAACCAGTCTGGTTTAAACTTGGAAAGAACCCATGATGGTATCTTCCACACCCACAACATAACCCGGAGTACCATTCCTTTGACTGGAATTGAATATCTAATCTTTAGCCCATAGATTAGGTGAAGCCGTCTTCCTAAGTGCCCTTCTGCCCCTTGGCCTGCATTTGCTTCTCCTCAATTCATCACCTTTCTCTCTGTGAGGAAATCACAATGTAGATAACGTTTTGCCAAGAATCTGGCAGAGCTATCTTTCTTTTCTAATTTTTTTTTTATCATATTGACTAATGCTTCTGTTCCAAAAGCTCAGTGTTTCCATGGGCAGGGTGAACAATTTAAGGATACATGCTTATATACTTATATATTAAACTGTCAAAGCTTTAGACGGTTATTATTTGGTTTGGGTTTTTTTTATATCTAGCTGTGAAGATAGGCTACTGCTTTAAATACATAGCCACTGGCTGCAGGCTAGGTGTCCTTCTAGCTCCCTTTGGACTTCGGGAAAACTTGACCTGGGTTTGAACTGTCCCAGAGTTAAGTTTTCAGAAACAAAACCTGACCTGAGCTTTGTGAAGACTGAACTACTCCCAGTTTCATCTATCTCTTGTAGACGCACTCAGCCCATAAGCTTATAATCTTTGAGATACAGGGAAACAAAGGCTTGAGATAGGATTGTCTGACAAATTGTCGCAACTGGACGCAGTCGAATCGCAGCTTGAGGGTTCCCATAAATGTGCTACCTGTTTTATAACAATCCACAGAGATATGAAACCTAGTGCTTGAAAAACATGTTGTTATAATGGCTGTATGTTCCAGTAATTTCTCTATGGATGTCTTCTGAAATATTTTCTAATTTTTTTTTGTGGGGTGTAACTTCATTTATTTAGAAATGTAAATTGATCTCAACTAAGATAAAAAACCCTTAACATTAATTTTGAATGAAATGTAACTATGTTATATTGAACTATGTTATGTTGAAAACTATGCATATATGGATAACTAGTAGAAGAACCTGATAACCATTTGGTTTGCAATGCCTGTGTCTCTGTAGTATGGTGTGTAATCTGCTTTAGGCATCATAGCTGTCCAGTATTCCTAGAATGTCTAGGAACTTCTTTCTGTTGATTACCTGAATAGTAGACCAAAGCAGGTCCTCCTAGAGCAGGTTGCACAGGAACATGTCCAGGCAGTTTTCAATGTCTCCAGAGACTCTAGGCAGCCTCTCTGGGCAGCCTGTTCCAGTGCTCTGCCACCCTCACAGGAAAGAAGTTCTTCCTCATGTTTAGAGGGAACTTCTTATGTACGAGTTTGGGCCCATTTCCTCTTGTCCTGTCACTGGGCACTGCTGAAAGAAAAAAGACTGGCCTCTTCCTCTTGACACCCACCATTTAACTATTTATAGGTGTTGATCAGATCCTCCCTCAACCTTCTCTTCTCCAGACTAAAAAAACCCAAGTCCCTCAGCCTGTCCTTGTAAGAGAGATGATCTAGGCCCCTAATCCTCTTTGTGGTCCTCTGCTGTACCCTCTCCAGCAGGCTCCCTGTCCTTCTTGAACTGGGGAGCTCAGAACTGGACACAGTAGTCTAGACGGGGCCTCACCGGGGCAGAGTGGAGGGGCAGGATAGTCTCCCTTGACCTGCTGGCCACATTGTTCCTGATGCACTCCAGTATGCCATTGGCCTTCTTGGCCACAAGGGCACATTGCTGGCTTATTTCTTACCCATTATCCAGGACCTTTCAAAGATGATGGTGAGTGGCCCAGCAATGAGTTCTGCCAGCTCCCTCAGCACTCATGGGTGCATCCCATCAGGACCCATGGACTTGTGGATATCCAGTTTACTTGACTGTTCTCTAACTTGATCTTCCTCAACCAAGGGGAAGTGCTCCTTCATCCAGACTTTCTCTGTTTCCTCCAAACTCTGGGAAAAGGTAGAAACAAGTCTTTAGCTGTTCATACAGAACAGGGAGTTCAAAATTGCATAAATCAGGAAGTAATTTAAATTGAGACCATGTATTGTTTTTGACACTCAGCATCATTTTAAGTACCAACAAAAAGCTAGGTCCTTAATGAAAGACATGTAGATCCTGAGTCCTTGTGGTTTGTGAGCTGCAGTCCCAGGTCAGTAGCCTGCAAGGAGCTGTGGCCAGCCACGTGTCCACTGACTGCCACAGTGCATGGTGGGCAGGCTGGGCATGTGTAAGCATCCCACATGCTACAAGTCTTTCTGGAGGTAGCGGTGGTCTCGGGTGGCTACAGAGTTAGAAGCCAATTACCTAGTCGCAACACTTGAGTCCCTGGAGTTAGATGGGGTGAATAAGGGCTTTACTCATTGCTTGTGAGCAAATGCTGATCTTTTGGGATATGTGGACAAGAAAAAAGGACATTTCCTTTATAGGAAACTGCTGTCGATTACTGACTTTAGACTCTTTTCTTTCTGTTGTTGTCTGTTTCTACATCTCATGATAGTCCATTTACTTATTTTAATGCCTGCAGGTATGTACAACGACTGTTACAGTATACTTACCGTATTTCTTTGCTTGCACTCCAGTCATGAGCGTGAGAAACAACTCAGAAATGTAAGTGGGGAGAGTCACCAGGAGCATATCGATGTAAATACAATTATTAACTGTTTCTCCCAGTTAGTTGTTACAAAGATTTGGGAATGAAAAATTCAAAAGTGCATCAGAGCTGAATGTTTAAAACTAATTCATGTAGAGACAAGAATCACAATTAATCTTTTAATCCCTGAAATTTACTCACACTTAAACTTTTCCAGTGAGATCTATTTGTCATCAGGTCACATTAAAGAGGAAAAAAAAAAAAAAGACAGGAAAGGGAATTTAAAAATTAAAAGACCCTGAAACGTGGCTTGTATCATGCAAACACTTCTTAAATTTAGATCCTAATTTTGCTTTAAAAGGTGTATAGACCTTATAGATAAGTCTATATATAAACCTATAGGAGATAGGCTGGCTTTAACTGGAAAGCTGGAACTGGAAACTGATGAAAAACCTTTGTTACTCTTAGCCAACAGTAGCTGACTGAAGCCGAGGGACGTGATTTGATCAGTCCTCTATGCAAGAACACCAGTAGGTAACACAAGAGTGGTGCACGCCACAACAGCACAAACTGTAATCTGAGGATTTAAAATGACAATTTTTCTGTTAATTAACAGGCAGGCAATACATGGCTGAGAGACTAGGGATTTTATGGGTGATAGAGTTGAAGATGTCCTTAAATATGATGCAGATTTTGCAGTCCAAGTATCTTTACTGAGAAACACCTATGGGGATTCCAGAGGAGGTAGAAAAAAAAGGGCTCAGGTTTGTCATTTAAACTCAAATTGATTTCACAGTCATTGCAAGTGGTCACTATCAACTTGTAGTTTTACAAATTCATGAATTTGTAAAATTCATAAATTTGTAAAATGTATTAATTCCTCCTTCCAAGTGCAGCATCATATATATTGCATACTACAAACTTGCCATTGGTGACTGGACTCTAAACAGCTTCTTTAAGTTTATAGAGAGCAGATATCCTTTCCCATTATTGTCACCAATTCTAGACTGTCATTTGACTTACAATATGATTGTTTGCTATAATATGTATTTACATGTTGTTTATGAAAGCGAACTTTTGTCACTTGCTTAGTACAAGGAGTTGGTGATTATGACTATTTGGATTGCTACAGGAAAAGCCCTTTTCCTCAGCCTGACATACTCTTTTATTTTAAGGACTAAATGCTTGCAAAATGTTATTTTTCAAAACAAAACTATTTTTGCTCTAAAGGAAAAACATCTGAAGCCAGGATAATTTCATTATTTTTGTCTGTCTCTGAATCAAAAATAGTCAGGCTGATCCAACTTAGAGGCTAAATGGTCTTAGTGCCAATTTTTCTTTTGGTGTGGCTACAAGTTATAAAGAATACATCCTGTTGAAAATAGATCAATCTGAAGGGAATTAAGCACCAAATTGTCCCAGACTTTGCAAGGCCGCGCGTATGCTGAAGGTAACGATGATGTCTCTAGTAAGCTTGTAATAAAGTACAAGACTAAACATGGAAAAGCAGCTTGGTCACTGTTCTGTTCTTAGAAATTTAAAAAGGGAATTACGATTGCAGTCGTGAGACTTTAGTTAGAATCATTTAGATTGGTCTTATCTCATTGCAACCTGAGATTTTTAGTCAGTGCTCCAGAGGCAAGTAAATATTATTGACCTTTGGAGATCCAACAGGGTAGTAATAGGCCCCCTTGCTACTTAAAGATATCCGGTAAGAACCCTAAAACAAACAAAAAAAGAAGATATGCTTAATTTTGCCTTTTGTATTGATCCCACTATGTGAAGTGTATGTTTTTTTTCTTTTAAACCATGGCAGTACAAGAGCTCCAGCTCCAGATGGGGCTGAATGTGGCTATGCCGGTATGACAGCACTTCCTTATAGCATAGCAAATCCTCATAAATTTATACTGGAACAGCACTTGCAGTAGCCTTTTGTAGCACTTCCAGCAGGCCTTTGATACTCCTAAGTGAAGGAGGAATTAGGAGGTCGTGGGGAGGCTGGAGAAGGAGGTAAAGAAGCAATGGTTGTCCATTAGCAGGTCTCGGTGCAGCATGTGTATTCCTGCAGCAGGCAGTGTGGCAGCGCAGGCCTCCCATTGGCACTGGGGAGAAATCTGTCTCTACTAAATATACTGACTTCAAACAGGCAGAGTCAGTGGTTGAAACCCCTGTGTGTAAACAAGTCCCTCATCTCCATTCTCTGTGCTTTGTTCTTCTTGCTCAGCCACGTATTTTAATTGTAAACCCCCTTTCTTCTGTTGTTTCTCTCTCTGTGTTATTTTGGCATTGCTGCAAGCTTCAAATTACCTCTCAGATGTACTGTTTTTTCTGTGTGTGCCCCTTTGCAGCTAGTAAAGATATTTTATAGTCTATAGTATAGAACGTGAGGCTTTGCTCTAAGCGAGTTACACAATCATATGATTTCTAAAGCAGGATGGAGTTAACAATTTTTATTATTTCTTGTTGACCATTAGGAATTTGGAATATATTCTTGTTTGTGGGTTGGATTAATGTAAAAAGCAAATACAAGATTGGGAACTGTCTTGTGTTCCTTTGGTTGCCAATCTGGGGTCTGGAAGAAATTTTCTTGTGCTAGAAGTTGGCTGCATTTTGAGTTTTCCTTGTAGTTTTGAGTGGGGATCAGGTGGGTCAAATACTGCAGATCTGCTCTTTGTTCCAGAAATAGAGTTCATATTGTTAGTGTTTAGGTTGTGGTGATGTCCAAAACATGCTGGATGCTTTCCAAACTGGAAGAAGGAAGTCATACCTGCTTGGAGAGTGCAATTGCTCCAGATGACAGAAATTGTGAAAGTGTCCAGGAATAGCAGTGCTGTACAGAAAGGCTGGTCGTGGTCAGCAGGATACCCGGCAGTCTAAGTTGCAAGATGTGGAAATAACTAGTGCCAGTATTTACCAAAGAAGAGCTGTAAGAACATGTTGGAAAAACATCTTTTAGGTTTGGTTTGGGTATAGACTATGCTGCTGTGGAAGAGAAAAACCTCTTAAGTCCTTCCTGCTCCCCACAGCCCTCTCCTGCGCAAAGCTTTCTAACTGCATCTGTCAGTTTGGGTTGCTGTGGTCACCCACTGAAGTGTTTGTCAGGAATGATAAATTTTTGGTCTGCTAATCCTGTTTTATAGAGTTACAGTGATACATGTGGACAAGGAGATCAATGCCAGGCTGGGCATTTGAATAAGATTTTCTTTCCTGATTTGTGTTTTTAGGCATTGTAATGTGATTCCTTGGTTTTGGAAAATTTGGGTTTCAGCAGCAGGAGGTTTATGCAGAGGAATATGAGCAGCATTAATAAAGCAGATTTATTTGTTTAGTAGAATTATTAATAAACTGATCTAGTAAACTAGATTTATTAGTTAATAAAACAACTTAATTGGGAGATGTAAGAGAAAGTAGGCTTTTTGTATAAAATTTATATCTAATAAACACATTCTGTACAGGCACTGAATTAAGCTACATCCATCCATTTAATACTTTTGTTTTGTTTTTAATATTTAAGCATAAATCACTTCAAGAGGGAAATTTCAGAATATAGCTGTTCATCAAGCACATGGATTGGTCCAGATGGAGTCAGATATTCTAATCAAACTTTCAATCAAGGTAAGGGAAGCTAAGTGATTGATACCTGGGAACAAACTGAATTTGTATAACTTGAAGTGATATCCAAGTGTATTTACTCATAATGTAGGTTTTCTTCAAAGTAATTTAGTGCTCCCTTTCAAGGGATATATCAGAACTAAATTCTATACTTAAGCCAAATATGCTGGGAAGTTCCTGAGTTACTACCTTTGAAGGGAATTGGGAAAGAGCCCTCCTGAAGTAATATGGTTGTCTTTCTTTAGCTTAAATGGATGCATTTTCTCCTGGTTTAGACCAAGATTAAGATCACACAGACGAGACTGGAACCTTGGGAATGTTCTTTGTTTTCTTGACAGTGCCCCAGATGCTGAAGCTGCCATGTAAACTCCAGTCACAGAATCACAGAATGATATGGAGTTGGAAGAGGCCTCTGGAGTTCATCTAGTCCAACTCCCTGCCAAAGCAGGTCCTCCTAGAGCAGGTTGCACAGGAACATGTCCAGGCAGTTTTCAATGTCTCCAGAGACTCTGGGCAGCCTCTCTGGGCAGCCTGTTCCAGTGCTCTGCCAACCTCACAGGGAATAAGTTCTTCCTCATATTTAGAGGGAACTTCTTATGTACAAGTTGGGGCCCATTTCCTCTTGTCCTGTCACTGGGCACTGCTGAAAGAAAAAAGACTGGCCTCTTCCTCCTGACACCCATCATTTAACTATTTATAGGTGTTGTATATATAGCATGTATATCAGATCCTCCCTCAACCTTCTCTTCTCCAGACTAAAAAAACCCAAGTCCCTCAGCCTGTCCTTGTAAGAGAGATGATCTAGGCCCCTAATCCTCTTTGTGGTCCTCTGCTGTACCCTCTCCAGCAGCTCCCTGTCCTTCTTGAACTGGGGAGCTCAGAACTGGACACAGTAGTCTAGACGGGGCCTCACCGGGGCAGAGTGGAGGGGCAGGATAGTCTCCCTTGACCTGCTGGCCACATTGTTCCTGATGCACTCCAGGATGCCATTGGCCTTCTTGGCCACAAGGGCACATTGCTGGCTCATGGTCATCCTGTTGTCCCCCAGGACTCCCAGGTCTACTTCCAGAGAGCTGCTCTCCAGCAGGTCAGCCCCCAGCCTGTACTGGTTCATGGGGTTATTCCTCCCCAGGTGCAGCACTCTATACTTGCCCTTGTTGAACTTCATCGGGTTCCTCTCTGTCTAGCTCTCTCCAGCCTGTCTGAGTCTTGATGTATGGGGCACAACCTTCTCGCGTGTCAGCCAGCCCTCCCAGTTTTGTATCATCTTGCTGCAGGTACACTTCATTCCTTCATCCAGGCCATTAATGAAGATAATCAAGAGGACTGGATCTAGAGCTGATCAGTCATGCCATCCTAGGTGGCTATCAAATTAACTGATCTATGTACTTTGCTAATTTTTTATCATGCTTAGGCAAATGAGTAGTAGTTCTACTAACTTTATTTTTGTAAAAGACCCTTTTGATGTTTTGTATTTCCCTGTGTCTCTTTCTCTGTGTTGCAGCTGCTGCGCTTCTCATGGAAAATGGGAAGCAAGGGATCACATATCTTTTCAAACGTGGGACTCATGAAGAATTTGGATACACATCCCTCTGCAGTGCTTTGGCATTTTATTTCATCCTCAGCTGTTGGACGGCAGGTTCTGCTGTTTCTAGTGGCCTGGTTATTCCTATGCTGTAAGCTCCCCCCCTCTTGGTTTGAGCTTCCTATACAAAAGGCCTGTGTTGAGTAGCAACATTCTGAATTGTAAGCTGAAATCTTGGCAATAGCAAAGCTATAATTGCTTGGAGGAGGTAATATAGGTGGAACAGGATGGTTTGCTTGGAAAGAGATGCTAAAATTGTGGAAAAGAATGAACAAAAATCATCTGAGAATAGCAATGTAAGGACCATAGCCAAAACCATGTACTTTCCAAGTATAGATCATTTGAATCCTTTGGGGACCCAGAGAGAGTCCCAGCTGCTGGCTCCATCTCTGTAACTGTAGAAATAAGAGTTCAGGTCCAGATTTCTCATCTGTTTCTTATGTACATAATAACTTGAATCTTAATCTTGGACATCAACACTCTAGACTTTGGAGAAAACTGTAGTTAGGTCTTCATTGTACTTTAGAAAGCTGTGGTAGACTAGAGCAAAGTTCTTACAGTAATGTTGAGAGGTTTAATGTTCTGCAAGCAAGGAATCATGGCTGGAGACTGGGTATCCAGCATAATCCAATTCAAATACTAAAAAAATTCTAAAAAAGAAATCATTGTGTGTATGACCTTCTGCCTGCGCCCTACCCCTGAGTATTCACCTCTTACCTTACCCAAACTGTTATCTAAATCAATTTTTAAAATGCATTATTTGCTGAAACATAGCACTCTTGGCTGAATAGATATTGATAGTGAAGTCTGTCAGCCAGCTCCTATGTTTCTGACCCAATAACCTAAATTTTATAGCCGTTCTAGAACTACTAGGACTGTGTCCATCAATAAAATGAATCAATTGCATGAATAAATGGGGAAAAAGTTGTGCAAGACTATTCTCCCCGAATCAGATAATATATGTCATATATATGTTCATTGTATAAATAATAATAATAATGATTTACCATTTCTGTAAGGAAGGTGAATGTCTGTGCAAATGCAGTTTATTGGCTGACACCTGGATCTATATATTTTATTCCTTGCATATGGAACGAAAGCCTGTGTTTCATGCCAGAAATTTAGGTGCCTAACTGCTAAATTTTGGTTTTGCTCTTCAGTGTAGCATACATTAGGTTTGAGGACTCATGGCTTTTCTTCACAGCTTCATTCCTGGTTAGCTTTGGGCAGGTCATTAATATCTGTTAGTCCATTTTGCCCATTTGTTATATGGCTGTAATATTTTAATTACCAGGTTTATGGGGTGTAGGTGGATTGAATTCTAAGAGATTATATAGGCTGGAGCTCTAGAAGTGTGGACTTTTTGTCTGAAATATCCCAGTGTGTATGTCCGTGATGTGTAGTTTTGACTGCATTCCTGTAAGGTTCATTCTCATTTGGCTTTGAAGAACATTTAAAAAAGACATGCAAATAGTCCTTTTTTTCTTCAGAATATGGTACATCTGGCAGTTTTGTGCTAGTGACTGGCACTAAGTCAATGTTCATGCTAAGGAAGGATGCTATAGGTTTTCTTGGGAAAAGAGTTACTATAGAAGTTGACAAAATTGTCTAGGATCAACAGAATATTTGGAGGAATTTGAGAAAACATGATCATTGGCAAGAAGAGTGCTCTTTTTCTTCTTGCATACAGGTACACAGGAGCTTTGTACGGCAGGATAATTGGTTTGACCCTTGTTTCCATTTTTGGTGTTCAAACTAATGAATACGGAGCGTGGATTGATCCAGGTCTCTTTGCTGCCATTGGAGCTGCCTCCTTTTTCAGTGGCGTGTCAAGACTAACCATCTCCCTCACTGTGATAATGGTAAGTATGTTAAGTGTTTGGGTATTTGTGTGGCCAACGTCGAGTTGTGCATTTGCTGCTGCAACTAAATGAACCACAGGTGGTGTCCCACACACATTGAGCCACAGAGAAATAAATTATTGGCCCAGCTATTTCTGGCTTGTCCAGAGAAGTGTTTTTGGTTTTGTTTTTGTTTTGTTTTGTTTTTTTCTTTTTTTTCTGGGATCTTTTATTTGTGAAGTGTAAGTTTGGAAGTAACACCTTGAGAAATCTGACAATCTTTTTTCCTATTTTTTAAATTTTTGGGAGTTACAGAAATGGTAATGGCATCAGGGGTTCACAAACAAGAAAACAGAATGTACTATCTTTTGTTTCTTCTGCATTACAAAAATATAGTAGATCACACTGGTTGGGCTGTGAATTGACTTCTGGGGGTGCTGAGGGCCTTGTGCAATGCACCTTTTTATATTAGGAGTGAATATGGCCTTCTGGATGGAGTAAGTGAAGATTTGCAGTAGTATAGGCAAGTGATGCAATGGGAAGCCTCCCAGACCTCTCCGGTAAATTTATACCTTATAGATTTCAAAATTTTGAGGTTCCCTTGAAACACATTTCCTATGTTTCCTGCCCCTATCCTTTTATAACAGAACATTTTGAGTCTGCGCTACAACACTTTCCAGGCAAACCTCTGAAAGCGAAAGGGTTTGCATGTAATTGTTTTATAATTTGAGAGGATGTTCTTTGCTCTCCCCGGTTGCAACACCAGGGGACAGTGAGTGAAATTCAGCTTAATCCACAGAGAAGTGGCATTGAGGTCACAAGGGGGAAGCTTTTGCCCTTTCACAGCAAGATGTTCAAGCCCTATGAGTGTTACTGCGTGTGGAAATTTCACCCATGACTAAACCCTGCCTTGGCTGCCCAGCTGGCTTTGCCCAAAAGGCTCTCATTAAAATCTTTGCAGATGTCAGAATTCACCCGGAGTGACCAAGCCAGGATTTTTCCCTCCTAGTACGCTGTTGCACAGTGTTTGATAAAGTATCTGTTTATTGGCACTTGCACTGAATTGAGTTCATTTTAGTCATAGGTTGGGTAAATTTTGTAGGAAGCATTTTTTTTATGTTCAAGCTTGAAAGGTGTTGGATGTGCATAAAAAATTCTCTATTGTGAAATAATAATTAGATTGATTATGGAAACACTCCTCCTTCGGTGTCTTTTTGGTACTTTAGCACTTACTTATCCGTTAAGTAAAAAGGCACTCTGGTAATTTCACTTCTATTATTGCCGTTATGCATCTTTTAGAAGTTACTGTGTGATTTGTTGGCCAGCTACTAAGTCTGTAAGACTTGAAGGGGATAAAGTTGGTGCCTGAATGCTGTGTGTAAATTTTTTGAGAGTCCAAGTTACCACTAAATGTAATGTCTTTTCCAAAGTAGGCCTGAATTTTCTTACAATGGCTCAATACATCTTAATTTAAGTAATTTGTAAACTATTACTTTACAGTGGTGCTGCAGATATGAGTCCTTAGTGCCAAAAGCAGTTGATTGACATCTTCCTTAACTTTATACTCATGAGTCTTTGCTTCATTGCATGGAAGTGAGAGGTAATTATGTGCCAGAACACTTGCTGGTCTTGGATGACAGAACTGCATTTCATTTGGCTCTAGTAAAAGAAAAAGCCTACATTCTATTTGCTTCAATTTCTCTCTGCCTTCCCCGTTACCTGCACTTGTTCTGGGTTGGTTTTTTTTCACCAGCTGCCTCTGTGAGCATGGATGTATGGCGCATGCAAAACAATAGCTGGAAACTCTTAAGAGAGCTGTAGGAAACTCAGTTGGAAAGGCGCTAGAAAAATGATGAGGATTGCATTGCAATGTGTTCTGAATTCCCCTAGGTGTCATGTTATAACTCTTCTGCGCCTCTCTCTGCGGAGGCAGATTGTGTTTCAATTCATGTTCATCCAAGATAAATAGCTGCATTGCTTGAGGAAATATTAATTTTTGAGGAGAAAAGAGGTCTTGGACATGACAATGCAAAAACATAATTAAAAGGTTGTGCCCTCAAACCATAAAATGCACATATTTTTCCTATATTGTCTGATGGGTTCAAAAAGAATTGAGAATGTTTGCCTTGGCTTTTCACACAGCCTTCCATTTGGAAACAGTTATGAATGTGGGACTTGTAGCGAACAGGTTTGTTAAGATGCTTTTCTTTTTTTTAAGTTTTCTTTTTTTTTTTTTTCTTCTCATGGCAGACCCCACAGGCATCTGCCCACCTCTTCTTTCTTGGCTGCCTCTTTCTACCCCCCATGCTGACACTTGACCCTCCTCCTCAGCTCTTTGCGGCAAACGGTAGATGTGGTGACATTTTCCTTGGCAAGTAAAAGGACCAGCCTTATGACTTGCCTTCCCGCAGCCTTCTGTCTCCCACGTCTTTTTAAGCATCATGTGTCCTGAGCTTGCTGGCCTCAGGGTGCACTAGATGTGGGAAGAGGAATAGCATCTTCCTACAGTGTGTTTTGTCTCGGAGTAATTCTGTATTTTCATTGTTCCTTTTGTATTTTTAACTCTCGATAGAACACTGCCTTGCAGGGGTTAAAGAGGAAATGTGGCACTGGGCTAACATAGGATTAGTGCTCTTGTCTAATACTGGTGATGCCCCAGTGTCCAAGCTGAGAGAAGTTTGACTTCCACTGGTTTGGATCCTTTGTCGCCTGAGTTGCCTGTCCTTCTGTTACACAAGATGGAAAATAGCCCTGTCTCTCTCCCCTTTCTCACCTGTTCTGTTCAAACAGAATTAAGGCAGTGTATCAGTTTATTGGCCTAGTTCATTTCTCCAAGAAGTCTCTTCTGATGGATATTGTGAATGCAATTAATTCTGAAAAGGTTCAGTCTAAACCCCCTCCTCTGAGTGTGAAACACTGAAATATCAGGCTTTTGACAGATGTAGAGCAAAGGAGAAAATAAGAGTATTCCTTAGGATTAGGAAGGGGAAATGCAATGTTGTTATGTAAACCAAAGGGAAATTTCTTTAGGGGATTTAATTGCCTAAGGCCTGTCCTTCAGTCTTTTGCTAATGGTGAGTGTGGCTGTTGTGAATGAGTGGCTTGTGTGAACGGCCTTAGTGTTGGTACTGAATGAAGTAGAATGACCACCTAATGGGGGTTCAGAGCATTATTAACATTTGCTTGTTGATTTCTGTCTGAGTCTGCAATGCCTCAGAAACAACAAGCTGTATATAAAATCATCAGGTTCGTAAGACAATATTGAAAGCCCAGAGGTGAGCTTTGTTTGGGCTCTCTGTTTTCTGACATCTAAATTGAGACAGGCACACTGTCAGAGCACTGGATGTAAGTCACTACTGCCCTATACTTAGGAAATTTGGTATATTTGCTATACACAGTCCATTGAGAAATTAAAATGAACATTAATTTTTTTTACATAATTTGGATACTTCATTGGTAATGTATACTTCTGACATGCTTCACAGCAGTGCTGCAGGATGTCTTGAGTTAGTGCAATAAAATAACAGTGTCAGCAGGTAGTAAAAATTAAACCCTAATCTCTTTCCTCTTTGTAGTTCTTCACACTTTTGATTTAGGGAAAATGTGCTTATCTCAAATTATAGGGAGGATGTATTATTGCAAATTCTGTGGCTGCCCTTCTCACTTCTTGAGAAAGAGACTCTCAAGAAGCTTAAGTCCTTTCACAAGTAATTTAAGTAGAGCATCAACTGTGGGCACTTACCATAGATGACAGACACGTTTTGTTTTACAGCCATGATGTGAGAGTACAGCACAGCCAACCACTCAGTCCAACTAACTAGAGGGAAGTTGTAAGACGAGCAGAATGGTGATATAAGATGTTAGAAAAATAAGCACAAGGCTTCTGAAATACATGTAAAGTCGGCCTGGTATCCAGTGCAGCTTTTTCACAGGAGAGCCGTGTTGCTTAGTGGTTGTAGGATACAAAATGTTGCATTTTCAGCCATTTACAGTAATGATGATACAAGTAGAAATGATGGTTTTGGAAATGTTAAAGCAAATATAAATTTCCTTGTTGGAGTGGAGGTGTCATATAATATCTCATAGCTGGTGCTTGGGGACCAAAGGTGAAAACAATCCTGGCTGCTCATGGCTTTGCTTGTGTGTGTTGCAGCTAAGGAAATCATCATGGGGGGCAGGAATTCTCATTGATTTAAATAAAATGTCTCCTAATTGAAGCTTGATCTAATGGACGATAGATCTATTCTACAGGTGAAGATGAATAAATTAAACGCTAACTGGGCAAGAAAATTGTGACATGTAACATGCTTGGATTAAATGTAAATATTGATAGGTGTAAATTCTGGGATTTCTTCTTGTCCAGTGGCATGCGAGAAAAAGTCTGTGTAGTTTTGCCTTTCAGTGTGCCAGGAGTAATTGGATTGTGTTATTTTCCACTTCAGCTTCCTCTGTGGTGCTGTAGATCCATGAACTAGATTGCCAGCAGATGTGTTTTGATCTTGGTTAGTACCCAGTTACACCTTGAAGCATTTCTGTGAGTTTCCCCTGCTCACCTCTGCAAATTATTAATATTGTGTTCTTTTGGATGATTTTAGGGGGCATATAATTAACTTACATGCTGCTTTTTTTGTTTGTTTGTTTGCTTTAGTAGAAATACTGGGTTAATTTAGAATCATAG
Source organism: Nycticryphes semicollaris (assembly GCA_013400055.1). Lineage (NCBI taxonomy): Eukaryota > Metazoa > Chordata > Aves > Charadriiformes > Rostratulidae > Nycticryphes > Nycticryphes semicollaris. Next base: position 1,303,543 of record VXBJ01002090.1, on the reverse strand, counting down.
AATGGTTAGAGTTGGAAGGGACCTTAAAGATCATTGAGTTCCAACCACTCTGCCATGGGCAGGGACACCTCCCACTAGATCAGGTTGCCCAAAGCCCCATCCAGCCTGGCCTTGAACGCTTCCAGGGACAGGGAATCCACAACTTTTCTGGGCAACCAGTTCCAGTGTCTCACCACCCTTACCACATCTAATCTAAATCTCTCCTCTTTCAGTTTAAAACCACTACCTCTTGTGAGTAACACTTCCCCAGTTTCCAGGTCCTTCCTGCCTGCTGCCCCCCATTACCTATTGCTGTTCTACGTGGCTGCTAGCAGGGCAAGGTCTCCCTGAGAAGGAAGGCGAGGATGGCTCTGGTGGCACATGTGTGCCATATTGTGTCATACAAAATAGCAGTGTCCACTTGCCTTGGGCAGCCTCCACCCCCATTTGTGTGGGGGCTGTTTCTGCCACCTGGACCTCCTACTTTTCCCTCTTCCTTTCTACTCCTTGAGCTGGAAAGTAAGGACAGAAGCATCTCATGGTGTGCGATGGTTAAATAGTTGTCGTGTTTGTCCATTTTCCAGGGTTTGTCCCCCTCTGGTTTATGAGTGCCCAGGACTGTTGTGTAGGCAACAAAGAGAGCCTTCAAAGAACCTGTATGTTACTCAAAGAGGTGTTGCTGCAAAGCTGGCTGGGCTTACAGGTGCAAAGGCTCTTCAGTACAAACTGTGCATTATGCGAGACTCGTTCACGTACTTGCAGTCTTCTCGGATCTTGCAATTCTAAGAGGAGAGGACAACAGAAATACCCTTTGAACAGCTGACTTTAAAACATCGTTAACTACCAACTACAGTGTGAGTGCTTTTCTGCAATGCACAGTTTCCACCTAGTTGGTCTTACTTTTTTTTTGGTATATCATTGAATGCACAAAATGAGTGCTGGCACAAAGCTGGGTGTGTGTACAGGTGTCCTTGTATTCCCCCAAAGTGATGGGGCTCAGGAGCTGTGACGCTGTTGTGCTGTGGGTCTTCCAAAAGTGGAGGCTCTTGGATTTCAGTACATGACAGCTCTTCAGGGCAGGCAAGTCCTATAGCATGTGTAACTACAGGAAGCAGGGTATTTTGCAAGATGTGAAGTTAAATGATTTAATCAGTCCTTCTGGTCTTATAAGAAACCAGTCTTGTTTTCAGCACATAAAATATGGTGTAACATCTGACTCGTTGAAGAGAAAGGGGTTCCTTTCCAAACTTGTAATGCCATCCAAAGTGCCATCCTCTCCTTGGTAAGGATCATAGTACACTGAGGAGTGAGGAGAAAACTTTTCTGAGTGCTGAGTGTGCTTTTGGTGTATCAGCAAGCAAGAGAACAGACTTATTTGAAAGGCATTAATTTCTTGTTCATGTGGAAAATCTTATTGTCAGATAAGATCAATATGATTTTATGGTCAAGTACAGCAAAATGTTCTTCAGTGCCTAACTTTGTGGTGGGAGTGATTATAAGCATGGAAGTCTGCAATAGTTTATTTTTTCAGCACCACCCTGGTTAGAATGATTTCAAGACATTCCCTTCTACTTTTTTTTGACTGAAAATGAGGGCTTCAGATTTGTTTTTATGAAAAAAAAACTTGGATACTTCATCAAAATGTTGAACATCTGAAAAATAGAAATAAAGAAAAAAATAATTAAAACATCATTCTGTAAACTTTGTTGTTCCATGCTAGCATTTTTCTGTAAGTAATGAAATATTTCCTATAGTATATTGGAAGGAGTGGGCAATGCACAGTGCATCATGGGAGATGTAGTTTAATCTGAGAAGCCAAATCGAATACAAGTTTAAAATTCTCAAGAGACGCCACAAGAGCACTCCAAATGAAAGCTTTTTGGGTTTTAACCTAAAAAAATACTGCTCTGTAGGGATGATAAACAATTTGTCAAGTCAATGGAACATTCCGTAAAACATGTATGCTTGTAGGGAAAAATGAAAGAACCCCCTCTTTCTTTCTGGATGGTAGCCTTGTGAACTCAGCCCAAGAAAGTCAGAACAAGTCCCCTCTGATTCATTCATTCATCATCTGTAAAGAAGAACTGCAACTACAGGACAGTTCATTAGTCTGTAGGTAATTCACAAATCAGAAGGGAATCTAGCTTTATCTCTAATATATCCTTCAGTTTAGGCACCAGGTTTTTATCGGTAAAATAAACAGACATGACTGAATTGTCCATGGATTCAATTGGCATTGAACTTTCAGAAAGTTCAGTTGTGCATCTGAAATACTGAAATCGAGACTGCATTTCTGTTTTAAATACACACATTGGAAATTAAGTTGTAATATGAGAAGATAACATTTTTATATAGTCATTTTTCTGGCTCTAGCTTTCAGTAGCTTTAAAGGTATTTTATAAATAAAGTGATCTAGTGTATTACAACATACAATTGTACATTTGGGACATGTAAGACAAACCTTAATGAAAGTTAATGAGAATTTAATGTGCAAAAGGTATTTTTAATTCACAGTATCTTATCTGTTTTTAATTTTTTTCAAATTACAAAATGCAGTTGGGCTGTCTTATGTACTAATCCTTTGCCAGCTTTAATTTGTTTCCAAATTAAAGACATTTTTCAGTTACACTGTCATGAAAAGCATCTGAAACCATTAAGTTTTGTTATATTTTTAACTTTAAAACCTTCAGAATATTGCCAACAGTTTTTTTTCCAAATTTTGAGAAAATGATTTATCTCTGGGACCAAAACTACCACAATAAGCCTATCTCTTTTTTTTTTTTTTTTTTCCAGCCTGAGAGGTTTATCATCATCTTGAATTAAAAGCTCCATGTAACCGGGTGCTCTAATAAATGGGTGCTCGGGGCCAGAAGTCTCTGTTTGATTATTGGGCCCAGCTGAAACAGAAGCAAGCGTTTACACAGCCCAACAGCTGCTGGGCTGAACGCGGTCTGTTGGTAGGAAGAAGGCTCCTGCTGTAGGTCCTGAGAGAGGCAAATCCCTTAGGAAGAGCATGACCCCCTCCTCTGCTCAAGACGGACAGAACAACACGTTTTGTTGTTGAAGTTTCAGTGTCTTTCCTTGTGTTTTTGAAAGAGGAGTAAGACTGGGTCCAGGACACGTACGCTGTGGTGGTGGTGAGTGCTGGTGAAAGGCACGTCGCCGTCGTGAGCACATCTGGATGGAGGCAGGTACTGAGGAGAAGCCATGAAAGCGTGTGGAAAATTAGAAAGCATTGCAGAAAAGAAGAGCATAGATGGTGGCCAGTGGGACATGTCCTAATGATGGCTCTTCTCTCACTTTGAAATATGAAAGATTGATGGTCGAAAAACTCCAGTGTGCCTGCTGGCTGTGTCTGAGGCAAGCTCACAGAGCCACACCTGAGCTGATTTCTTACATCTGTGAAAGAAAACACCCCACCCCAAACTGGCAGTGGCCAGTTGTCCAGGTTGTCCACCAGTGAGTTATGCAGCAGCAGGTGACTTCTGTGGTTGCTGGTGCAACTGAAGCAGTTGCTGGCTTCAGAAAGGATGAAGTTGCACAGCTGTGGAGATAGCTGGAACTGGAGTTGGCTGGTGCTTCAGATTATATAGCATGAAGACTGACCTCAGGTTACTCTAGTTAAACTGCTCCCATCTCATGCTCTTCCTCAGACTGACCCTTGTTCAAAGGAAAGAGAGTTTATTTGGGAGGCTCGAGTCATGCTTTTCCCTTTGTCCCCCAATTTTATCAGAGTGTGTGCAATACTTGGGAGGGAACAGACAAAAGACAAGGGAAAGAATTGACTGTAAAAAATGTATACATCCTCACAGTGCGTTGTGGTAGCACAGACCTTGAGAGATCTCATACCTTACTCTGACTTGCTCAGGATGGAAGGGCGTTAAAGGGACATTGGGCTCCTGGGGCAAACATAGCCCAGTGCTGTGGGGAGAAAATGCTAAGGAGCCCACAGCTGTCAGAAGCGCCGTTCCTGTGTGAGAAAGTAACAGAGGCTCATGACAAGTCATGTCAGCATCTGTCGTGCTACGTTGGTGTAGATGAGAAGGTTTTGACCCTCGCTTTAGAAGGAGTGTGCATGTACGCATTGTGGATCAGGGGGCATTTTTTTGCACTGCTGGTTAGTAAGACACATAGTATGGAGTCCTTACCAGACAGAAAGGTGTCTGTGCCCACTCAGCAGTCAGGTTCGAATTCTTCTCAGATGCTTAGAAATAGTTTAGTACAGTTACTCCAGCAGGGTTACTCAGTACTGAGTTTAGCTTTGATCAGGATTCTCCATGTGGCCACAGTCTTCATTGTAACTCCCTGGGAGAGACTGCCACAGGGTTGATTTTCCAGCAGATTTTGGAAGGGAAAGGAAAAACATTTTGCAGAAGCTGGGACAAATATGTGGTCTTGAAGATTTTTCACATCATGTTTCCTTCAAAGCAGGCAGAAGAAGTGCTTAATTATTTGGAAACTCATCTGGCAGGTTCTTCCCAGTGCTAGGCTGTTTAATGCATCAGCCCGTCATACTTAAATACTTTAGGGCTCACTTAACATTTTTGATTACACCTGAGATGGTTCACAGAAGTTGTTTTGACAGGGCCTAATTTTCTGTTACTAACCTGCCTGATTTTTTTTTTCTAATGAAGAGTTTAAACCCTAGTCAAAACATTTTTTCAGATTCTCCAAGTCTGCAGTAATTCCTACTAGCGTGTTCGCTCTGCTTACACTGCCTGTCAGGAGGAGCCCAGTTTGTTTGAATGGTATATTCAAAGTTATTTCAGAACCTGAATGCAAGTTATGTCACCTTTTTACAGAGAAGGGGAGATGCAGAGTTGTGTTGTACTGATCCTATTCTTACTCAGTCCCAAAATAATTGGAGTAACAATGCATAATCAGGAAACTGTTAAATACATTAAATCCTACTATTTTCTGTTGAATTTATCCCAACTAGAGGGAGACAAATGTGTAGCTTTTGGCAGTAGCTTGTCTGGAAAATGAAATAAGTGAAACTGTACTCTCAAGCAGAAGAACAGGGAATGGTTTCAGGACCTCAGATTTTATAATGCGCTTCTTTAAGAAACCAGAGGATCAGGGAACAAGTGCCTACGCTCATTTTGAGAACAACAGGCCTTTGTAAGTTTTCCATTCTGATATTTAAGGTTTAATCTCTTACTGAAGTTAAAGCTGAAATGGAGTTTGCAGCCTGTGGGGTAGCGTTTATCAAATAGCCTCCATAAATCCACTGTCCAGTCTGCACCTGTCGGTATTCATGGGGCTCTTTCTTCTCCAGCCTTTTCTAGACCTCAGGACCTGGGACCATAAGAATCACAGCATTCTGGAGATGTTGGTCTTGGCATCGCTTAAGTATGACAGACATTCGTTGCAGTTGTCTATCTTATTTTAAAAAATCCTCATGATTTTATTTAAAAAAAATCATCATGAATCACAATTGGAAGCATTCTGTGGTACTGGAGGTTAAAAAAGTATAAGGTTGCTTAGCTGTGTAATTATACAGTACAGTGCTTGTTTTGAAAAGATCTAATAGTTAGGCCTATTCAGCAACACACATACACAATGCTGCTATTTTTATTAATGGAAGGTTCACTTGACCCAACACGCACCAGTGTTACCTTCCCGAGACACAGATTTAGGTGGCTTTGAAACCTTCTTTCAGGGTTTGGTGTCTGCTATGTATGTAGGATAAAGAGCCAGATTACAAAAGAAATCAGTGATAGATATCTTTCCAGGGGAACTTGGCAAGAGTCACTGCTATCGCCTATACTGTTTCCGATATCACTTGCATCCATTGCCACAACCTGTCAAAACAGATGTATTTATAGGCCTTGAGGGACTAAAACAAGGAATCAAACATTTGTGTAGCATCTTCCATCCAAATTCCCAAGGTCTGAGGCTCAAAGGATTTTGATATGTTTCCAGGGATTACTTAGCTGTGCTGAGTATTTCTATGTTTTCTTTAGTAGTCTTCTGCTACTGTAATGGGTCTTGGAATTAGAAAAAAATGTTCTCTCTTTTAACAAGGGATCACCGACAAAGTGCTGGTTGGCTTCAGAAAAACTCACACAAATATTTAAATCCACATCAGAGGAAACTGGTATGAGATCTCACTGAATGTTATGAATTAAGGTAAATTAAGAAGCAGTGCACAAGTGTGAATAATTAGAACTACTTTGCTTAAAGAGGAAAAGTACATGCCCTGTGCTATGATATTTTTTCGTGCTCTGTCTTGGCATTAATTAAGCTTTAGGGTGCTAGAGGCTGCCTGCTTCTTGTAATGGTCTGGAATAGTTAATGGGATTGAGCTCTGGAAAAGGAAGAATCCCACTAATTGTGCAATCCTCCTGGCACTGGGGTTTGGCAGGACGTCCTCACAGTGAACCTACGCTGGGTGTGCCTCTCTTTGTAGAGTGTGATGCACGGCCTCGTGTGCCTGAGGCCACAAGAAATTATAATTTTCAGCAGTGTGAGGGAACTTAAATGCATAACTTTTGGGGGCTAGCATGACAATCGTGTCGTCTTAGGAGATTTATGTTTACTGTATTGCAGCATCCCACTTTTCCAAAAATGTCCAGCAATGATGGTGATGAGTGATAAGGACACACAGTAAAGTGAGTTGAGTTAATGGAAGTAGTCCTAGGACTATAAATGATTTCTTTAAAGGTGAAGTGCACAGGAAAGGAATATTTTTCACTCAGTTTTAAAGAGAGAGATTAATGGAAGTTCAGGGAGGGAATGTTCAGCTGGATCGATATGTGAAGAAGGTGCCTCTTTTGGCATAAGCCCAGATGAAAATAGTGAACCATGATAACGGCATTTCAAGTCATAGTTTGTCAGAACATTATTAAGTGGGAAGTAAAGTGACTCGTGTTCAATACACAGATTGCTAAGGGCCAGCAGATCATAATTCAGAGATTAAAGAAATGGAAATGCAGATCTGCATTGTTTATGGAATGACTGTGACAATATAAATAACTGAATCTTGGGAGATGCAATGTCTGTGAACTCCTGTTCTCAAGAAAGCTGCATGAACTGCGTTTTACTGCTGTGAATAGTGAATTGTTCTTCCCTTCTTTATGTCAAGTGATCAGCTTGCAACCTTGTTGGCATTTTCTCCAAGGAAAAAATTATTAGAAGTTTTCTTCTTCCTACAAGCCCTCCACCCTTTGGAAATGTTCTGTTGACCATGAAAGATTTTTTCGTGGTGTCTTTAATCAACAGTAGCAAAAATTTTAAAGGAGAGAAGTTCTGGTTGTATGTGAGAGAAATGAAAGCTGCTGTGCTTTCCTGGGGAACTGTGTACTCTTCCACAAAATTTGGTGGCATAGAACTAGGAAATTGTGGCCAGAACTGGTGTTTTGTGCCAGCTTGCAGCCTCAACTCCAAACCTCTTGGATTTGGCTGGTAGTACCCAGACTTCATGTCCCTTTCCATCTAGTCCCTTTTTAAACTCACTCTCAGATATACTGGCTTGCACCTTTGTACAGCAGCTGCTTGTTTTTTCCCCAAATATGTTCCAAATTCCAGGCCTTTCAGTTAAGTGTGCATAACCTTGTGAAGAATGACAAAAATATTTCTTCTGGAGATTTTGCTTCTACCAAGGATGATAGTCTTTGTATCATGGGAAGGAAGAGGATTTTGTCTTTTGTTTGTTCAGTTTGCCAGGCAGCTCTCCTATTGGAGCAAATCTTGAAAAATGAATTTCACTACAAAATAAGTCTTTTTTTAAAATTTTTTTTCTTTTTGATGGGCCTTGTCATTGCATTTGTCGTTGTAGGCTGTAAGTAGCAAGGGAGCTCTCCTGCTAAATGGTTTTTCAGTAGAAGAAAGAAAATCAATTTGTACTATGTAGCTGGCTGAAAATCTGTTCTTTGGCACTATTGGAAATATCAAGGGTTCAGGGTTCAGGAAATGTTCACTGTATCAGCAGCTTTGTGTCTAATGAGGTTGTTTGGACTCTGTTCTCTGAGCTGGGGTGAAACCTTTGAAACATGTTAACCACAATTTGATTGAAAAGTGGAGGAGGGATTTTAACAGTGAGCTTTAAGTAAACTGCATCTTTTTGAATTTCCTGGGCAGCTGCCTTTCTCCCTTTGATGTACCGTGCCTGGTGATGCTGTTAATGAAATGCATAATTATGTGTTATATAATAAAACAGAGCTAACATGAAGGTACCTAATAGATTATAATGATGTGGAGGCCTGAGAAACTCAGGACCACGGGGGTTGTTGAAAAGTGCCTCCGGTGACAAAGAAGATATTTAAAGAGGTTTGAATAACTGTGCTAATAAATTAATTGTGGTCTGTGTGCATATGTGTGTAAACGACATTTTTCAAGATTTTGTATATAGAGAGAATATTGAGGGAAAAAAAAAAATAGGTGCAATGTACTGGGCTGCTGATGTATGAAGTGTCAGCGCCGACTGCTTCCAGCGCCTATAAACGCTGCTGGCTTTGCATACACGGGTGCCCTAGGCAAAGGCATTTTTGGCACAGCCTGCTCACCCATNAGAGAGAATATTGAGAAAAAAAAAAAAAATAGGTGCAATTTACTGGGCTGCTGATGTATGAAGTGTCAGCGCCGACTGCTTCCAGCGCCTATAAACGCTGCTGGCTTTGCATACACGGGTGCCCTAGGCAAAGGCATTTTTGGCACAGCCTGCTCACCCATAGGATCAAAAGGAAAAAAAAAAACCTCTGGCAATATGCACAGAGAGTAAATTGCATCCTAAAGAGCAGGCCTTAAACAGCAGGCTTGGAATGAATATCAATAAATGAAACATCACGTTTAATGGCTGAAGAGTTGTAGGCGTTTGGTGGCTGCCCCCAACTTCCCCCCTTCCTTTCTCTGGTTCTGTCACATTTATTTTATCTCTCCCTCTGTAATACTCTGTATAATTTGTTCCTTTCTTACATTCATTAGGAACTGGTCTGAACAGATAGGTATTTTTAAAGGAGAGACTGCATAACCTTCCGGCCCTGGGGTCCTAATGGTGCTGGGCTGTGGCTGGCCTTGCTTGGCTGCTGCTCTGGGTTTACAAGAGCCTGTCTGCTGGGAGAACTGGTATGCGGGAGCCCCAGCATGAATTTACAGCCTGCTAGTTACTTGGTACTAATTCCCTGGGTAGATGCTGCTAGTACCTACTATGAAGTGCTTTTGTGCAGGTTAGCTTTCAGAGTGCTTTCCCATGGGTTAGGTGGGCTCCTTTTGGGAGGTGAAGTATGTTGTTTTTCACTTCCCAAGAACCAAGGGGACCCAGGCGGGCAGTTTGTGCGGAGTAGCTAAAACACAGTAAATTCACACCCAAGCTCACCCAGCCCTAACTTCCTCATGCTGCTGCGTCCCAAGGCTCTGCACTTCGTCTCTCTCGGCAGGGAGCAGATGGCCCTTCTCTAAAGAGGGAATACTAATAAAGCCTTACGAAGAGCGCATACATGTGCGTGTGGGTTTGTGTGTGTCCATATATTTATACAAGATGATTTGGATCTATCACAGTTCTTGGATTAACTTGTCCTCCCTTGGTAGGATAGCAAGATACCCTAAGGAGAGCGTTGCTGCTGCATTGCCACCACCCTTGTCATTAGTGGACGACTTAGGTTTTAGCTACAGGGTTTGACCAGGTTTTGATGAATTCTTCCATTTTCTTCTCAACTAAGAGCATCATGCTTTTTCTTATATGAGTGACTTTTGTATGTGAATATTTCTTGGTTGCAATTCCGTCCCCAGCATTTCTTATTCGATCTCTGAAGTTTATTTTTGTATTTGATATGCTTTTATTGCTAATAAATGTTCTCCCACAACTTGAGGACCTCCAGCAAGAAGGAAATAAGGTTTTCTCTAGTTCTCCAAATATTTGGATGTGAAATCAAATAAATTTTTTAATAAAACTTTTACTTTAGGCTGGGCTTCATGAACAAGTTGATCTATAATTAGTATACAGCTTCACCTTATTTTAAGGTGACGTGAGGGGTTAAATTTTCATGCAACGTTTTCCTGAAATTTTAAAAATTATTTTATCTGGTTTTCATGCTTATGCTTGAAATGCATCATTGATTTCTAAGTCATCTGGAGATTTGCTTATATGTTTTTTTGCTCTAGTATTGCCTATTCCCAAGAAAATTTCATATCGCAAAAATTGCCTCTCCAGTTTCCCTCTGTAGTGAGAGTTCAGGACAACTCTGTCAGCTCCATTTTGGCCAAAGTTTCAATGTACTTACATACAAAAGATATTGCTCAAAATGCTTTTAAAATGTCTCTCTTTAATGACCTCAGCCATACTAGCCTGCCAAAGATAAATAACATTTCTGCTCGCCAGGCGTTAACTCTTGGAGGAAGTGCAGTCCGACGCTGAACCCAGAGGCACTTGCTCTGACCGTTCAACGTGCTGTTGTAGAGAGGAGCCATCGCCTTCCCCTCAAGACCCCAGCACTCAGGAGGGTGCTGCAGGGCTAGGGAAAACCAGCACAACCCCCAGAGTTTCTCAGGAAGGGATGCATATTTCTGCTGAATGTTTGTGACAATAAAGGATGAGGGCCTGGGCCAGGCCAGCTTGACTGTTCCTGCTAGAGTATGGGAGGGTAGGAGGAAGGGATAAATTGGGATGAAAAACAAGGAGAGGAGCCTGGAATGACAGGCTCTGGTTCTTGCTGTTCTGGAGATATTCTGTATAGGCTAAAGAAATCACTTGAGAGTGTTTTTTAGAGTTTGAGTTTAAAGAGTATTTAAATTTAGAGTTTTAAAGTGTTTTTATAGCTTTTAAGAGTGTTTTTATATTAACTTTTAATGCTTGTTTTATTCCAGAAGAGTTCCCTGTAGCAGGAGACTTTAAAAAAATCCCTCAGAAGGAATCCACAATAAAGGAGTCTCCATCTGTGTGAATGAGTTGTGGCAGATATGATGAAGCAGTTCTTAAAATCCCACAGTTGCTCTTTTCCTTTCAACTGACATGTGCCTGGTGTTTTTAAATAAAACAGTTGAATACTAGGTTTAAAGAGACATTCAAGGAATGCTGTGGTGTTATTGGAAATGCCTGGCTATGACCCAGCAGACAGGACAGTTGCATGACCCTGTCGTACACGGCTGACCGTGCCGTGTGAGTCCCTTGTTGGGATATGCTATAAATCATCCTGGATGTTATCTTTCCAAATGCGGAACAGAGACAGAAGGAGAGGGTGAAAGTATAGGCCTGGATAAATTTGCTACAGCTTATCAGGCAGAAACGTGTTTATTGGCATTCTTTGAATGTAGATTCTTAGAGTACTTAACAATCTCTAGCTAATGAGGTCTATTAAATGGCAGTGTGCTGCAATTCAGTTTGTCCAAATTGGAGAGAAGTTTCTGGGCAAAAGCCTTTTAGGGTTTTGAAGAAAGTTTGCATATCTAATCCCAGCATAATTGCTGATTAGTATCCCTTTTTAATAGGATGCAATGGTATAGGAAATAGTGGGAAGTGAAAGGGGGTAGCAGTTTTTACTAAAAAATCTTAGTAAGAGAACATTTCTGTGCAGTCATTTTCACCACAANCTATGTTTTCTTTAGTAGTCTTCTGCTACTGTAATGGGTCTTGGAATTAGAAAAAAATGTTCTCTCTTTTAACAAGGGATCACCGACAAAGTGCTGGTTGGCTTCAGAAAAACTCACACAAATATTTAAATCCACATCAGAGGAAACTGGTATGAGATCTCACTGAACGTTATGAATTAAGGTAAATTAAGAAGCAGTGCACGAGTGTGAATAATTAGAACTACTTTGCTTAAAGAGGAAAAGTACATGCCCTGTGCTATGATATTTTTTCGTGCTCTGTCTTGGCATTAATTAAGCTTTAGGGTGCTAGAGGCTGCCTGCTTCTTGTAATGGTCTGGAATAGTTAATGGGATTGAGCTCTGGAAAAGGAAGAATCCCACTAATTGTGCAATCCTCCTGGCACTGGGGTTTGGCAGGACGTCCTCACAGTGAACCTACGCTGGGTGTGCCTCTCTTTGTAGAGTGTGATGCACGGCCTCGTGTGCCTGAGGCCACAAGAAATTATAATTTTCAGCAGTGTGAGGGAACTTAAATGCATAACTTTTGGGGGCTAGCATGACAATCGTGTCTTCTTAGGAGATTTATGTTTACTGTATTGCAGCATCCCACTTTTCCAAAAATGTCCAGCAATGACAGTGATGAGTGATAAGGACACACAGTAAAGTGAGTTGAGTTAATGGAAGTAGTCCTAGGACTATAAATGATTTCTTTAAAGGTGAAGTGCACAGGAAAGGAATATTTTTCACTCAGTTTTAAAGAGAGAGATTAATGGAAGTTCAGGGAGGGAATGTTCAGCTGGATCGATATGTGAAGAAGGTGCCTCTTTTGGCATAAGCCCAGATGAAAATAGTGAACCATGATAACGGCATTTCAAGTCATAGTTTGTCAGAACATTATTAAGTGGGAAGTAAAGTGACTCGTGTTCAATACACAGATTGCTAAGGGCCAGCAGATCATAATTCAGAGATTAAAGAAATGGAAATGCAGATCTGCATTGTTTATGGAATGACTGTGACAATATAAATAACTGAATCTTGGGAGATGCAATGTCTGTGAACTCCTGTTCTCAAGAAAGCTGCATGAACTGCGTTTTACTGCTGTGAATAGTGAATTGTTCTTCCCTTCTTTATGTCAAGTGATCAGCTTGCAACCTTGTTGGCATTTTCTCCAAGGAAAAAATTATTAGAAGTTTTCTTCTTCCTACAAGCCCTCCACCCTTTGGAAATGTTCTGTTGACCATGAAAGATTTTTTCGTGGTGTCTTTAATCAACAGTAGCAAAAATTTTAAAGGAGAGAAGTTCTGGTTGTATGTGAGAGAAATGAAAGCTGCTGTGCTTTCCTGGGGAACTGTGTACTCTTCCACAAAATTTGGTGGCATAGAACTAGGAAATTGTGGCCAGAACTGGTGTTTTGTGCCAGCTTGCAGCCTCAACTCCAAACCTCTTGGATTTGGCTGGTAGTACCCAGACTTCATGTCCCTTTCCATCTAGTCCCTTTTTAAACTCACTCTCAGACATACTGGCTTGCACCTTTGTATAGCAGCTGCTTGTTTTTTCCCCAAATATGTTCCAAATTCCAGGCCTTTCAGTTAAGTGTGCATAACCTTGTGAAGAATGACAAAAATATTTCTTCTGGAGATTTTGCTTCTACCAAGGATGATAGTCTTTGTATCATGGGAAGGAAGAGGATTTTGTCTTTTGTTTGTTCAGTTTGCCAGGCAGCTCTCCTATTGGAGCAAATCTTGAAAAATGAATTTCACTACAAAATAAGTCTTTTTTTAAAATTTTTTTTCTTTTTGATGGGCCTTGTCATTGCATTTGTCGTTGTAGGCTGTAAGTAGCAAGGGAGCTCTCCTGCTAAATGGTTTTTCAGTAGAAGAAAGAAAATCAATTTGTACTATGTAGCTGGCTGAAAATCTGTTCTTTGGCACTATTGGAAATATCAAGGGTTCAGGGTTCAGGAAATGTTCACTGTATCAGCAGCTTTGTGTCTAATGAGGTTGTTTGGACTCTGTTCTCTGAGCTGGGGTGAAACCTTTGAAACATGTTAACCACAATTTGATTGAAAAGTGGAGGAGGGATTTTAACAGTGAGCTTTAAGTAAACTGCATCTTTTTGAATTTCCTGGGCAGCTGCCTTTCTCCCTTTGATGTACCGTGCCTGGTGATGCTGTTAATGAAATGCATAATTATGTGTTATATAATAAAACAGAGCTAACATGAAGGTACCTAATAGATTATAATGATGTGGAGGCCTGAGAAACTCAGGACCACGGGGGTTGTTGAAAAGTGCCTCCGGTGACAAAGAAGATATTTAAAGAGGTTTGAATAACTGTGCTAATAAATTAATTGTGGTCTGTGTGCATATGTGTGTAAACGACATTTTTCAAGATTTTGTATATAGAGAGAATATTGAGGGAAAAAAAAAAATAGGTGCAATGTACTGGGCTGCTGATGTATGAAGTGTCAGCGCCGACTGCTTCCAGCGCCTATAAACGCTGATGGCTTTGCATACACGGGTGCCCTAGGCAAAGGCATTTTTGGCACAGCCTACTCACCCGTAGGATCAAAAGGAAAAAAAAAAACCTCTGGCAATATGCACAGAGAGTAAATTGCATCCTAAAGAGCAGGCCTTAAACAGCAGGCTTGGAATGAATATCAATAAATGAAACATCACGTTTAATGGCTGAAGAGTTGTAGGCGTTTGGTGGCTGCCCCCAACTTCCCCCCTTCCTTTCTCTGGTTCTGTCACATTTATTTTATCTCTCCCTCTGTAATACTCTGTATAATTTGTTCCTTTCTTACATTCATTAGGAACTGGTCTGAACAGATAGGTATTTTTAAAGGAGAGACTGCATAACCTTCCGGCCCTGGGGTCCTAATGGTGCTGGGCTGTGGCTGGCCTTGCTTGGCTGCTGCTCTGGGTTTACAAGAGCCTGTCTGCTGGGAGAACTGGTATGCGGGAGCCCCAGCATGAATTTACAGCCTGCTAGTTACTTGGTACTAATTCCCTGGGTAGATGCTGCTAGTACCTACTATGAAGTGCTTTTGTGCAGGTTAGCTTTCAGAGTGCTTTCCCATGGGTTAGGTGGGCTCCTTTTGGGAGGTGAAGTATGTTGTTTTTCACTTCCCAAGAACCAAGGGGACCCAGGCGGGCAGTTTGTGCGGAGTAGCTAAAACACAGTAAATTCACACCCAAGCTCACCCAGCCCTAACTTCCTCATGCTGCTGCGTCCCAAGGCTCTGCACTTCGTCTCTCTCGGCAGGGAGCAGATGGCCCTTCTCTAAAGAGGGAATACTAATAAAGCCTTACGAAGAGCGCATACATGTGCGTGTGGGTTTGTGTGTGTCCATATATTTATACAAGATGATTTGGATCTATCACAGTTCTTGGATTAACTTGTCCTCCCTTGGTAGGATAGCAAGATACCCTAAGGAGAGCGTTGCTGCTGCATTGCCACCACCCTTGTCATTAGTGGACGACTTAGGTTTTAGCTACAGGGTTTGACCAGGTTTTGATGAATTCTTCCATTTTCTTCTCAACTAAGAGCATCATGCTTTTTCTTATATGAGTGACTTTTGTATGTGAATATTTCTTGGTTGCAATTCCGTCCCCAGCATTTCTTATTCGATCTCTGAAGTTTATTTTTGTATTTGATATGCTTTTATTGCTAATAAATGTTCTCCCACAACTTGAGGACCTCCAGCAAGAAGGAAATAAGGTTTTCTCTAGTTCTCCAAATATTTGGATGTGAAATCAAATAAATTTTTTAATAAAACTTTTACTTTAGGCTGGGCTTCATGAACAAGTTGATCTATAATTAGTATACAGCTTCACCTTATTTTAAGGTGACGTGAGGGGTTAAATTTTCATGCAACGTTTTCCTGAAATTTTAAAAATTATTTTATCTGGTTTTCATGCTTATGCTTGAAATGCATCATTGATTTCTAAGTCATCTGGAGATTTGCTTATATGTTTTTTTGCTCTAGTATTGCCTATTCCCAAGAAAATTTCATATCGCAAAAATTGCCTCTCCAGTTTCCCTCTGTAGTGAGAGTTCAGGACAACTCTGTCAGCTCCATTTTGGCCAAAGTTTCAATGTACTTACATACAAAAGATATTGCTCAAAATGCTTTTAAAATGTCTCTCTTTAATGACCTCAGCCATACTAGCCTGCCAAAGATAAATAACATTTCTGCTCGCCAGGCGTTAACTCTTGGAGGAAGTGCAGTCCGACGCTGAACCCAGAGGCACTTGCTCTGACCGTTCAACGTGCTGTTGTAGAGAGGAGCCATCGCCTTCCCCTCAAGACCCCAGCACTCAGGAGGGTGCTGCAGGGCTAGGGAAAACCAGCACAACCCCCAGAGTTTCTCAGGAAGGGATGCATATTTCTGCTGAATGTTTGTGACAATAAAGGATGAGGGCCTGGGCCAGGCCAGCTTGACTGTTCCTGCTAGAGTATGGGAGGGTAGGAGGAAGGGATAAATTGGGATGAAAAACAAGGAGAGGAGCCTGGAATGACAGGCTCTGGTTCTTGCTGTTCTGGAGATATTCTGTATAGGCTAAAGAAATCACTTGAGAGTGTTTTTTAGAGTTTGAGTTTAAAGAGTATTTAAATTTAGAGTTTTAAAGTGTTTTTATAGCTTTTAAGAGTGTTTTTATATTAACTTTTAATGCTTGTTTTATTCCAGAAGAGTTCCCTGTAGCAGGAGACTTTAAAAAAATCCCTCAGAAGGAATCCACAATAAAGGAGTCTCCATCTGTGTGAATGAGTTGTGGCAGATATGATGAAGCAGTTCTTAAAATCCCACAGTTGCTCTTTTCCTTTCAACTGACATGTGCCTGGTGTTTTTAAATAAAACAGTTGAATACTAGGTTTAAAGAGACATTCAAGGAATGCTGTGGTGTTATTGGAAATGCCTGGCTATGACCCAGCAGACAGGACAGTTGCATGACCCTGTCGTACACGGCTGACCGTGCCGTGTGAGTCCCTTGTTGGGATATGCTATAAATCATCCTGGATGTTATCTTTCCAAATGCGGAACAGAGACAGAAGGAGAGGGTGAAAGTATAGGCCTGGATAAATTTGCTACAGCTTATCAGGCAGAAACGTGTTTATTGGCATTCTTTGAATGTAGATTCTTAGAGTACTTAACAATCTCTAGCTAATGAGGTCTATTAAATGGCAGTGTGCTGCAATTCAGTTTGTCCAAATTGGAGAGAAGTTTCTGGGCAAAAGCCTTTTAGGGTTTTGAAGAAAGTTTGCATATCTAATCCCAGCATAATTGCTGATTAGTATCCCTTTTTAATAGGATGCAATGGTATAGGAAATAGTGGGAAGTGAAAGGGGGTAGCAGTTTTTACTAAAAAATCTTAGTAAGAGAACATTTCTGTGCAGTCATTTTCACCACAAAAAATATTTGATTTCATTGTGAGTTGGGCATAAACAGCATTAGGTGCATTCACATTACTCTTTACTTTGTGTAAGAGGCTTCAATCCGAATCCTTTACTCAAAAGCAGTTGTATGGTGTGTTTGTAAAGTCGCTGCCACCACAGCTGTCAGACACCTTGCGGTCGAGAGAACTCATCCTTCCTTTGCACAGTTCTGTTAGGGTGTCCTCCTGCAGAGGCAAAACCAAATAGCTGCAAGGGGATAAAGTATTAAAACACGTTGCATACTTTGCCACTCATCTGACTGTACCCTCACTACACAGGGAGAAAGTGCAAGTACATTTAGGGACGGTGGTTTAGGTGAAATACCGTAATTTATGCATATGTGTCTCTACAACCAGCGCTGTGGTGCCACCTGTGTGGGTTTGTGATCGTGGGGACAGGGATGCTTGCACTGTACCTTGTGGTGCTCCGTGCTGTTTGGAACGGTAACTGTCATGTTCCTGCTGCTTCATCTCCTGAGCTGGACTTCTGCTGAAAGCTTCTTGTTCCCTTTTCTGGCATCCTTCAAGACAATGTTTGTACAAGGAGTTTGTTCTGTCAGGAAGCAGCAGTATGGGGAAACAATTTTGTATCTCCTGAGCTCAGCAAGAAAGAAAAAATATTTGGATTTGTTTGCATTTTTTAATATTTGTCACAATGCCAAGCTATTTTAAGCAATCTGGCTACCCCATCTCTACTTACCCTCCTCTGATACTTCAAAATTATCACAAGCCACCTTAAATATGGGAATCAGATGTGAGTTTTAATGTAAGTGCAGTGCTTCAAGCTGATAGGAAGGAACGAGAGGGGGAACTGTCACTGCATCAGCCAAAACTCTCTGGTGGAAGTCTTGATTGATTACCCATCCCTGGAAAAGGAGGGGGAGCACCATTCCACTTTTAGCAGACTGAATTGTTTCCTGTTCCCCAGTGAAAGAAGTAGGTAGTCCATTGCCTGCCTGGACCATTGCCATAGTCTCCAGGTGTAGGAAAAGATGGAATGTCCTTTGTTCTCTTTTCTCCTTAGGTAGAGATCACAAATGATGTCCAGTCCTTGCTACTGATAATGCTGGCTGTCATGGTGGCCAAGATGGTTGGTGACTTGTTCAACGCATCCCTGTACAGTTCCCTCCTGAAGCTGAAACTCATTCCCTACTTGGATGTGGAGCCTTTTGCTCATCACAGGAGAAAATGGTGAGGTCTATTATGCTGCTGATCTGTAAGTTTTCTATGTTAAGCTCTGCACAGAGACTGTGTGGGTTCTCAGACATGGAGCTTGGAGGGACAAAGGAGTAAAAGGAGATCCTGATCCTGAACAACATCCCCACAGTACAATGTGCTGTACAACTACAATAAAAGAGGCTACCTTTCTATTTGAATTTATGGTAGGATCGAAATTACCACTATCACTAGAGTCCTAAAAGCAGTAAGTGCTCTATAGTGCCTAGTTATAACTAGATGCTGGTTATTAGTGGTCCAATTGAGAATCTAGAGAGAGTTGTGATGCTGTTTCTTGGGTGCAAATGCCATAGAGCACAGGAACAACAACAGAGTATGCAGACTCCCATATCTGCCTCGCCCAGCTTCTAGATTGCTAGTCTAAATTCCCTGTGTTTAGTACCATATATGTTTTCAGGTACATTTTGATGTACAATTTCAGGCAATGATTTCTGCTATCCAAGGATAGGAATTTAAGGCAGGTAGGATGAATTGTCTTCTGGAAGTGCCTCCACTGACTATTGATTAAATTAATAGCTTGGAAAAATGTTTATTTTTTTAACTTACATTAATCCAACCTGTTCTGTATATCTTCCAGTATGTGAACTGATATAAAAAATGCAAGTCTGTTTGTGGGGATTTGTGCTGGGTCTGCATTATCTGTAGGTAATGAGAACTCTGTATTATTGTCTTCCATAAAATAATTAGAAGAAATGCTGATTCTTTAAGATATTTTCTAGGAATTAATTAGATAATGTAGTGAAGAAATAGAAGGAAAAAGTTATTTATTTATTTACAATAGAAAGACTTTTTGTTTTTCTTTTGGCATATTTGGGTACTATATATCCACAACCAAAGCAATTTGTGGACATTAGCTGACATTCCTCCCAGTATGAAGGTCTACTGGACAATCTCTGAATTTCAAATGATGCTGTAGAAGAACAAAATATTGGTGACTTGTTCTGTCCACACTTTATAACTTTCTTCCAAATGTAACCATATCTGAAAGTTTTTAGCAGGCACATAGCATGCTGGGTATAATCTAACTGCATTTGACATGAGAGGAAAAAGAGCCAGCACTGTGGTAGGAGGAAATAAAAACAATCTGTGACATTATGGATGACTTCTATATGTACCATGGCAGATAAAACAGCGGGGTAGAAGTCATAAAGATTCCCATGGTATTCCACTTAGATGACAAGTCCGTGCTAAGAATTATAGCTACTTTCCTGGTTCAGATTGAGGTCCCATTCACTCGTAGGACAAATATATATATATATATTTTTTTTTTCATATATAAAATTTCATTTCCCTCCCACTCCTTTCCTTTTCCTCTCCAGGAACATTAAAGAAAGTTTCTGGATAAATCGGTCACAGAATATACTGATACTCTAAAGCAAAATACATAGTGTCACAAGTTGGTAAAGGTTTTATAGCTAGACACTTCACAGACTGCCAAGTTTTAGTCTAAGTCCTCTTAGACATAGTCTGAATAGGCTGATGCACATCTGAACTGGCAGATGGAGTTGCTAAGCTGCTCTCCATTGTATTTGAAAAGTCTTGGCAGTCAGGTGAAGTCCCCAGTGACTGGAAAAAAGGGAAACATTACACACATTTTTAAAAAGTAGGACCCTGGGAACTACCAACCAGTCAGCCTCGCTTCTCTGCCTGGTAAGATCATAAACCTGATCCTCCTGGAAGCTATGTTAAAGTATAGGGAAGACAGGGAAGTGATTAAAGATGGCCTGACTTAACTCAGTGGCCTTTTACTATAGAGTAACTGCATCAGCGGACAAGGGAAGAGCTGTGAATATCATCTTGTGCTTCTCTAAATCCTTTGATACAGTCATGTACAACACCATTGTTGCTAAATTGGAGGGAGATATGGGTGTGATGGATGGACTATTCGATGGGTAAGGAATTAGCTGGATGCCCACATCCAAAGAGTTGCAGTCAATGGCTCAGTGTCCCAGTGGAAATCAAGAACTTGGTATCTCTGAGGGGTCCATGTTAAGACTGGTACTGTTCAATGTCTTTATTAATGACATAGACAGTGGGATTTCACCCCCAGCAAGTTTGCAGGTGACACCAAGCTGAGTAGTGCAGTTGAAGGAAAAGGACACTGTCCAGAGGGACCTTTGACAGTCTTTAGGAGTGGGCCATTGTGAACCTCATGAAGTTCAAGCCAGTTGCACTTGAGTGAGGATGATCACTAGTATCAGTACAGACAGTGTAATGAATGGATTAAGAGCAGCCCTGTGGAGAAAGAGTTGGAGATGTTGATAGATGAAAAATTACATATGAGCTAGCAATGTGGAATGACAGCCCAGAAAGCCAGTTGTATCCTGGGCTACATAAAAAGAAGCACAGCCAGCAGGTTGAGGAAAGTGATTCTCCTCCTCTACTGTGCTCTTATGAGACCCCACTTGGAGTACTGCATCCAGCTCTGGGGTTCCCAGTACAAGAAAGACGTAGACCTTTTAGAGCAGGTCCAGAGGAGGGCCACAATAATGATCAGAGGGCTGGATCACTTCTCCTGTGAAGAAAGAGTCAGAAAGTTGGGGTTTTTCAGCCTGGAGAAGAGAAGGATCTCGGAAGACCTAATTGCAGCTTTTCAGTATTTAACGGGAGTTCATAGGAGAGAGAGAGAGAGACATTTTACCGGAGCCTGTAGTGATAGGACAAGGGACAAAAAAAGGGTAGGCTTAGACGGGACATAGGGAAGAAATTTTTTATGAAGGTGGTGAGGCAGTGGAATAGGTTGACCTGAGAAGTTGTGGATGCCCCATGCCTGGAAGCATTTAAGGTCATGCTGGATGGTCTAGTGGAAGATGTCCCTGCCCACAGCCGGGTGCTTGGAACTAGATGATTTTCAAAAGTTCCTTCTGACCTAGGCCATTCTATGGTTCTATGGCACTGGACCATTTCTTGGTCTCTGCAGCATACCTCTGGGACGCTGTGTTATCTTGTTATCTCCTCAAAGAAATGAAACTTTACCATTCAGCCACCTTAGACCTCCAGGATTTGGACTGATCCCTAGATCTGTCTTATAGCTTATGCATCCCAAACCCTGAATATTCACTCAAGGGAAATCTGGATTTATAATCTGCCTTTTAAAGTAAAAAATAAATTGAAACAAATTATGAAGCCAAACATGCAGTTGTAAAAATTCTGAACCCAAGATCCTATTACTTTACGTAGCATGAGGAATACACAGATTAAGGCAAAACAGTTAAAAAAAATCAGTCTCTGTACATATTTCCTTATCTTTGCTTCCTCATAATTTCTGAGCATCCTTGACACTTGAGTCAAAATTCTACAGAAGCGTGCCTGGCTGTGACTTTTCTTTACGTGTGTTTTCCCTGCGGACCAAGATTTCTCATTTGTTTTCCCTCTGACTGGCCGTGCGGCTAACGAGATGCTGTGGGAGCCAGCCTATCTGCATCTATAGTCTTTCTTTTATCTCAGACTGACCACCCAGAGTATGGGAAACTCTGCTGTTTTTAAGTTCCACTTGTTTGCTACGCGTTGGGAGTATTTTTTTTTATCTTCAGATGCCTGTACCCAGATGTCTTTTTTGCACAGGCTGTCCTCTTTCTCTGGTTGTGTCAGAAGGGGTTGAGGGTTTGCACCACATTATTGCTGCTCTGGGAAATTGTGGGCGGCACAGTTGCATGTGTGGCAGGTTCTACGTCCTCTTTGTTAAATATTAATTATTCTGTAAGATCACAAAATGTTTAAACTGTGCACTTCTGGAATCCCCAAATCATAACAGGGTTGGAGGTCGGCTGTGTAGGAACTGGTAGCTAGTGTGTGTTTATAAACAGGTGATAAATTATATTTGTGTATGCAGAGTGAAAGACTTGGATAACTAACAGCTTGCTTAAGCCACATAAATTGGGATTCTTCTTCAACTGAAACGCCTTTGGAAAACTGCTTCATTGGTAGCAGGGAGGAAAGAGAAGAAACTCAAGAGAATACATGTTTTTAGGTCCTTGGCACTCAGACTGCTGGAGAGACAGTGCACATCTCTTTCCCAGTTCTTCATCAATGTTAAAGATGAAAAGACCTCCTGTATTTGACCACTTATTGATTCCTCTTCCTGGGCTAGGTGGCATCCCCAGGGAGAAGATATGTTAGACACTGAACTGAGAAAAGAAAATAGCCTTTACATGAACAAGGCAGGAGGTGGTGTTAGGGATCCACAAAAGAATTTAACTCCTAACTTCTGCAGAAATCAGTGGTTACGTTAAGAAGCTAAATTCTGTACACGCTCATGATGAAGACGTCTCTGTAAATACTGTTATATGTGGAACTGGTGGACGTGAGACCTAAATCCTCAGTGGTATTTCACTACCTAATTCTTATTTAGGTGCTGGCATCTCTGGATGCTTTTCTTCTGATGGACTACAGAATCTTGAGATCTGTTTTCTTAATACTCATTTTTTTGGAATCTTGTTGATCACCCTGCCTGTTGTATTCTGTGCACTGGTTGATGATGCTACCAAGTACAGCTGTATCTAGTACTGGGCTGCTACGGTGCACTGTGATTTCCAGCTACATTGCACACCACTGTAAACACCCCTCTTATAAAATCTGGTTCACTGGAACACTCAAAGCTGCTGGCTGCCAGGGAATGTTCTTTAATGAGGGTAAGGAGTACTTGAACACATCTTGGCAAACCTTCCTGCTTTTTATATGCTACTATACACTTCAGAGAGAAAATATCTTAGAGGCTACTTTTTAATGGGACAAGTTTACTTAAGAGCTGAGTGGAGCTGGTGCCAGTAGTTCTGTTTTGTTCTAGCTTAATATTAGCCTTGTCAAAGTTCTTATAGCGTCTCCTGGGTGTTTCTGTATTGCATACCATATAAAGCTGGTTTGGGGAGCGAAGGATTTTGGCTGGAATATATATAATAGTGGTCTCATTATATTTTTTTAAAGCGTATCAGAGGTGGCCCTATATTAAAGATCCATGGAGCAAGGTTGATTTTTTTTTGTTGTTTGTTTTTTTTTTCCCCCTTCTAGTTTTGCCTTAGCCCACAACACAGACACTGGAGCCAGAATTTGAGCCAACCCAAGTTTGAGGGTTATTTGGGATCCAAGGTCCTGTTTTGGCCTGTTATAAAATTTGGGGTAATTAGCAAACTTTTTAGATGAGGCTTGGATTTTGAAAATCACTTGACTTTGCAAGGGGAGTAGGGTGTTTCTGGTTTGGGCCTAGACTAATACCTACTGCACTGAAAGATTCCTGACTTATCTTGCTGACACAAGTGTTCATTTAAAGACAACTTACCAAGATGCACATGCGTGCATCCCGTCTCACCTCTTTGAGAAAGTAGCTGGTGTGTTTTGTGTCTGCTTGGCACTTTCATCCTGAGGGACATCATTAGGGGTGGACTTGGCGATGTTTTCGTGTCAGAGGGCATCCAGCCCATCTTTTCTAGAGTGTTTGAGGTGGAAGCTAGGATCCTGTTCTGGCTGCACAAAGGAAAAAGGGAGCTGCTGTAAGAAAGCTACGCTTTGTCTGAGGAGAGTCTTGGCTGCTACAGAAAAGAAGGAGAGAAGGTGTTGAGATGTGGGTGAGATTTATTAAAATTATGTTTGGGCTTTAAGTTACCTCTATGTCAGGCCCACTTTTTTTGCCTATTGTCCTGTGCTGGGTTTTGAGTTTAGTGTGATTTCATAACCTGAGCAGCAACTGTAAGGAGCCATAAATGGTGGTATTGACCCCCTGCTGAAAATACTGTGGCAGAGCCAGGTGTTGCTTTACACGTGTTGCATAAAAGTGTTGCAGCCTTGTTTTTAAGGTGGGGTTGGTGGTGCCCATGTGGGATGGATGAAAGGAATTATTGCTCCCTCCTTCCCCCGTACCAGCTCCCACAGATCTCTGTTGCAATGTCCTGCCTGTCTCCCTTTGCAATACTTTTAACCTGTGAAGAAGCTGATCCTTGCTTACTTCACTCTGCTTAGGTCCTCATACTGTGCTTGGCTCCAAATCATCCAGGACTGCACCTAAAAAAACCCAACCAACGAACCAACAGGTGGAGACTTGATGCATGTGAATCTGTGTGAAATAGGTAGTCTTAATCTAAACATGAAACATGGTGCACTTCCACCTGGGCAGAGCTCTGTAGTTTTCAAGAGATCTATTTATCTCTCTCTATAGGATTTTGGGGAAAAACAAGATTCCGTGGCATTGAGTGATCCACAGAAATGACCTTAATTAGATTAACCTGACTTTTCAGCCCTAATCTTCAGAGACAGTTTTCTCAGAAATGTTAAATTTCACCCAGAATTTCAAAATTCATTATAAAGTGATTTCAGTGTCAAAAATTGAATGATGTCTCTTAGAAAAAAACAGTCCATGCAAACTGTGTAATCGTATTAATATAAATCTTCATGTGAGACAGGAAAAGGATGGCTATATGGAGGGAAGGAGGAGACTGAGGGCGAATGACTGTTCTGGTTTTGGGTCTGCCCCATTTCCTTACGTTGCTTTGGCCAAACCAACTTATTTTTCAATCTTCTCAGTTACAGAATGAAACTAGTGTCTATATATCTTGTGTGGCTTTTGGCATCTGCTGTCTTTGCCAAGTATTATCAAGTTCTTAAACAAAAGGCCTGACCTAAAGGCATGATTTATTGTAAACTCTAAAAGATGATTTTTGACCTGCTGTAATGTTAACTATTTAATGAAGCTACTACCAAAAGGTAATACATGAATCAAAATGACTTTATTTATTTAGATTGGTAAAACCTTATAAAAAGATGCCCAAGATTCTGGTTGCATTACTGTTTATTTTTAGAGCGGAATCTGAACAAATATAACAAATTAAACTTCCCATGCTGCAATAAATACCAGCAGATATAACTCTTCCTCCAAACAAAAATAAACCTTTCCCACCCTTAGCTGTTCACTTTCCTAAAATGTCCAGGATGAGAGCTGGAGCTGGTGTGGTGCCCTCAAGGTTAGGAGCTGCAGGCTCCCACAGGGCAGCGGATGAGGAGCAAGCCTGGAGATGGCCAAGGGGAGGGCTCACAGGGACCCGGCCAGAAGCACCCTCCTTTGATAGAAAGTGCTGGAGGCTGAGTAATCGCTCACTGCTGACCTACTGCACTTGGAAGTGTATTGGTAGTTAACTGCAGTCCTCATAACCAAGTATATACAATAGAAACATGAATACAGAAAAATAATGACAAAGATAGTGAAGACGAGCCAACAAGCTGTCTGACTGAAATCCTTGGAGGGGCCTGTAAATACTTCAGTGTTTACACAGGGCCTGTATATTTGCACAATTACCTTTCCATGAGCCCAAAATGTTTTACACTGGAATGTTTTCAGGCCCTAAGAAATTATATTTTCTGATATGTCTGAAAACTGCAGGCTCAGCCCCATTTTTTTCATGAACAGTTAAAGCTGGATTCCCCCCTGCCTCCGAATATGCCAAATGTAAATGGCAAGTTCTACCAAGATTATAGTGATTGTGATCGCAGTGTGTTAAGAAGAAAACACTTTGAATTTACATGTGAATGTTTTACTGTACATTATTAGGGAGATGCAGCTACATGATCTGCTTTTATTATAATTCAGAAGTGGTGAGAAAAATTACTTTTCTGTAGGGAGACTTTTAAAGAGGAACAAACTTGTTAGAAGTTTGAAAGACTGGTTTGGTGCAGTTGGTCAAAACCTTATGGAGAATGTTTCAAAGCATGAACAGGTGGATCATATCTAGTGAGTTTTGAAGCAGCTATCCAGTTCCTCTGCTTTCTGCCTCAAAGCGCTTCTCCTACCTGTCCAAAGCAAGGTCCCTGTTAGAGTGGGAATGGGACTGTCCTGGGGTTGACAAAGTCACGGCCAGCATTAGGCATGCTGTGACAATGGACAGGAACTTAACATGAGGTTCTGGTTCTTGCTGTAAGGTCCATTGTGCATTGGCTATAAAGTTCATAGAGAATATAACACAGATCCCTTTGCTCATGGAGAAGTTTTTCCACACATGTCTTAGCTGCCGCCGGCCTGATTTTGAGGGAGGGATAACAAATCCACACTGACTTTTGGTGTGTTTTCCATTTCTGGAGAGTCCCATGAAACCAAAAGAAGTGACTTCTGTACACTTTCCACAGAAGGGAAGGCGCTGAAGCAGCATCTGGAACTAATCACCTGTGTTTCACAGCTCACTGGTGGGCAGCGAGCGAGCCACTCTGGCTCCTGCAGGCCCTTATGTAAAACATGCACACAGCGACATTCAGCTGCGGCAAACTTGAAACGGCTTCTGCTGGCCCAGCTGGGAGAAGACTGACTCCCTTTTGGCTCACCTGGCAGGACAGGCTGCCTGCATGGGTACCACCGCAGCCTTCAGATGTGGCAGCATCCAGGTGGAGCCTACACATACGCACACAGAGAGGAATCGCATCCAGCTGTCGGATGGGGTATTCCACTAATTGGTTAAGTCTGCTCTGGTGTCTGGCCACCATTTGGCAGACACTGACAGTTTCCACTTAAAGCCAGCCAACCTCACCGGAAAGCCAGCTGTGTCGGCAGAGCGGCCGATCGCATGAAGATGTCGTTGAACCACTGTTTGAACTCATTCAAGAAATAGGCTGAAATCCCCTGGGGGTCTGTGCTGAGTACGGGAATACAGACATCCGTTTATGTGAGGGCTATGCCTCAGTGTTCCCGATTTACACATGAGGATATCATCTTCATTCTGGCACTGGGGACTGCTTTTAAGTTCACCTAAAGCTGAAAGGGATTCTCTTTGCTGTTCGCTTGTATGTCACTTTTTCTGTTCCTGTGAGTGTTGCTACAGCCGCATAAATACTTGTAGCTTGTCATAATGGTTGTCATGATGGAAAGAGTAATTTATTCACCAAAAGGAAACAGATGGCACAAAATACTTTAATGAATTTCAGCATGTTTGAGAAATGAAATACTCTTTAAAAAAATAGTATCAGTTTTGCAAAGGCTATAAAGCCACGAGCATAGTTTTATTAGCTGCTGCCACTCAATATGTGGAGTTGAGACAGCAGGTGAATGGGAGATGACAGCAACAGCAAACGGAAAGAGCCTGAAGAAGCCAAGTCTTGGTGTTGGGGATAAGGAAGGGGAGAAAGAAAGCAAGTCAGACATACAAAATCCCTTCCCAGAATTTTGGATGCATATCTTGACTGTGTTTCATTGGAAATATACTGTCAGGTGCAGAGAGAACACCACTCATTTTCTGGAAAAGCAGATAAGTAATACCAGCAATCATGATCTTATTTTTAACTGGGATGTAAGTACAAGCATATTCTCTGCTTGTAGTGGTGGGTCGTTGCTATAAAGTCATAACCCAGGAAAAAAGCCTGTGCTGCACCCGAATGGTACTTAGAGGACAAGGGGGTTAGTTAAAGAAATATTTTTTAAAAAATGATGAATATACATAGAAAGTTGTAGCTTACAGTTTTTTAATGAAAAATTAATTATGGTTTTCAGTGTGCTTGTAGTGTAAGAAATCACCTAGCTTTGGTTTAGAAATGGGAAGGCTGAAGTTTGAGGGGTTAAACGCCTTTCCCAAGGAAGTTGACTGTACAGCTGCAAGGAGAAGTGTCTTCACTTGAAATCCTGGTTCTAAATGTCAAAAACTTCTATCTACTAGACTGGGAACAGAATATAATCTTTATCTCCAGATACTCAACATTATGTTTTAATAACCTGACTACACTTTTCCACTAGAAAGTCCCTAATTCTCAGAGGGACTGAGCAATTTGAAATCTTTTCATATTTTTTTCCCATCCATATTACTTTAGTTTACTCATTGTGTAATCTGTTAGACCTAAATCTTTATACTCCATTTTGACTGAAAGGTCATCTGATAATCCATGTTTGATTATTAAAACATATATTGCTGTCACTGTCCGTTCCCAAACATTTTAAAAGCCAGCATTTTTAATATAGTGGTCGGTGCTTTCTTGGACCAAGCAGAGTGGAAAAGCTAAGGTGGCTGGTACAGTACATGAGGGTGGAGGCCCTGAATGAAGCTTTTAAAAAAGTGTCTCATATGAGCTTTCCTCTTTTCTTTCCAGTTTGGATTAGGTTTTTTGGCATAGGTTTGCGAGAAACTCATCATGTCATTGCATTCAAACTGCAAGAGCCAGCTTAGTATTTTCTGAATTTCCCTTGGAAATTGCTCTGCAATGATTTATCCAGAGAACATGCATTTCCCTGTTTGTTTGGTTATGAGCAAGATCATGAGGTATTTATTTTAGTGCTTTAGTTACTTGCTTCTCTCACTTTATTTCTGTTTCTCTCACTTTATTTCTGTAGAAATTTGTTTGAAACACTTCTTTGCTTCTTTGAATTTAAATAGTTTGTACTGGTGTCATTTTGAGAAATTACTTTCTTTGCCTCTGGTTGGTTCTGGTGCCAGGGCAGATGGATTTAACATGGGCTTAACGCTTTTTTTAATAGTTCTTTTTTTTTTTTTTCTTTTTTTTTCCCTTTTCACCCAGAAAAGATTCCTACAGGCTCAGATAATGCTTTGGAAAATAGAAGGATAGCTGAATCATCCCCTTTCTGTATACAGTAATAATGAGCAGTATGTCCACCAAGGTTAACCCATTAGACATCAAGATAGCTAATCTGTCTTTGGATCTTTCTCTCTGTGTTTATACGCACTCATATGTGCTCTCTCTAGAGCCAGGAAGGTGTTGCTTGCGGAGTTCTGAATAGAAACACCAAGTGAATTTAGATGCCTTCAGGTTTGGGTGGAAGTAGTGATACTGCCAATAGGTCTGCATGTTTAGATGCCTGTACATCTTAATACTGACATGGCTAAAGTAGGCTGCTAGGTGCAATTTATAAATTTGGTTTTGTACTTTCACAGTGAAAACTAAGTCAAGAACTAGGACCTTTTTTTTTTAAACCTATAGTCCTGCACAGAGTGTGCTGAGACCGTGGTTTTTAAGCTGCTGGTTGAGTAATTCCAGCATGTGGATCCACTCACGTGATCCTTTACCTGTTTATCCCCTAGGTCTTATCCACAACTTAGTTTGGTTGTTTGTTTTTTTTAAAGCCAAATGCCTGCGTATAAACAGCTACATCTATGCAAAGTAGGTAGGAGCTACTGTTTTTCTATATGAGTAGTATTTTTATATTGACAGAGCTGGTGGGAAAAACTTCATAAGGGATAAAGGAACAGAGAAGCAAGCTCTTGGCAGAACATCCCCAAACACATCTGCCCCTCTCCCCCCCCAGCCCATCTCTTTTCCAAAACACAAAGGCTTTCTTATCTATTTCCTTTGTTTCTTTTTTGTTCTGCAATTTTTCAAGCATTAGAGAGAGACATTTTCCCAGCAGATTAAGAGACCATGTGGAAATACATTTGTCTTTAGCATACAGTAGTTTCTAAACATATATAACTTTCAAATCCTCTCTGGGAAAGAAGTGACAGAGACATTCAACTAACCCAAACAGTACATTTCACAGTAAGTGCAGGACTATCAAAAGGCCTTTAGGCTGAATAGTTAAATGTCCCCTCATTTAAGGCTATAGAGGGTGCCAGGACCAGGGGATGCTGGGAAGCTTGTCATCTTACAGTCAATATAAATATTTGTAGACATACTGAAAGGAGACTGAACTGTGACAAACTTTTGGCTCCTGGTTTAACTAGAAAAATTTCTCACTCAGTTTGGTGTTCAACTGAAATAGAGACAGCAAGGAGTCGTAGGTCTTGTCTGCTGTGCAAAGTTCCACTGAAAACTGATTTTAAATAGAACTAATTAAATGAAAGCACATCATCAATACCCATGTGCTTACATCAATGCACACGGTGATTTTAATGGTCTAATTTGAAATAGTTTAAATGTGTCTGTTTCAGGGGTTAGCACTGAGTGGAGCAAATCAATTTTAAAATTAATTTAAGCCATGTCCTTTTCCAGTGTAAGGAGGTTTTATAGAGCTTTTTGTTTCCATTTATTGATCTCAGTGGTATTCTGTGAGCATGCTTTTTTTCATAGAATTTACTTACAAAACTACCGAGTTCAGTCATCTGCACATGATTAACATTTCTGTAGTGTATATATATACTATTCTATTATATAGTGAGATCAATATTGGCATGTAACTTTTGGATAAGCTTTTTCTTCGTTGGCTTTTACTAAATGTCTTGTTGAAAAGAAAATTGGTGGGCTGTGACAAGTATGTAGAAATCTTTTTTAATAACTTCTTAAGAAAAAAAATAATTTGGATTTGAATGTAAGCAATTTCCTGCAATGTTGTCAGTTTATTCACAATGGGGTTTCTTTAAAAATGATAGAGTGAAAGAAAGCTAGTATAAATAAACTGTATTAATAATGTAGTAGCAGCTACAGGGCTTCATAGCAGTGTGACTGGCTCTGTACTAAAATGAAACTTATGAAACAAACCTGTTCAGTTTTTCTGGCCAAATGAAGTGTGTTTAAAGCAAAAGAACACCCCATCTCAGAAAATGCATGAATAGTAGAAACTATAACTGAATGGCTCTAATGCTTGGGGATGTTTATAAAGCGGGTAAGTAATTTCAATGGCCTCCAACCTGATAATGCTCCCTTAAGCTAACCAGGCTGCCCTCCCAATTGTTTAGAGTCCTTACTATGGTCAGACTAAAAATCACCACAAGCATTAAACAAACCCCAAAACAACCTCCTGAGAAGTATTTATACAAGATGCGGTGAGCAATCAGGGCAATAAAACAATGGTTTACAAGAAGCCCAAATAAAACCTAGAGCAGTCCTGAGCAGGAAGGCCTGTGGCGAGTCAATGGGTAAACATTCTCAGTGCAGAAAGAGGAGGACAGGAGCGATGGCTGAAAAAGATGAGGGCAAGTCTGTGATTAAATCCAAGCAAGCTGCACTGCCTGTGTTCTCATGCACCTTGGTCCTTGGAGTGTGTTTGAGTTAGGATTATTTTCTCTCCCACCCCCTCTTTAAGTCCTTTTTAATAATTTGAAACTTGCATAAAATACAGAGTAAACCCCAGTTGAAGAAAAGTTCTCTTGTACTGTGTGTTGTCTAAGGAAACCTCCATGTTATGATTAGATCTGTTATGGTTAGATCCTTAACAATTTATTTAGGTGGGAAAACTTCCATTTGATTTAATAGCAACAGGGCCCAAACTGCATTTCCATGAATCATTTCAAGACAGTTTACCGTTCAGGGATATTGGCTTCTTACCAAATGACTGTCTTATTTAGGTCATAAGGCAAATTGTCTTCGTTCCATGTTATATCCAGTCTCATGGATGTGCTCTTGAAAGGAACCTGAAACTTGGATATCATGACTTTGGTGAAAGAGCCTTAACATTCTAACATGTTACGCTAATGTGGGGAATTACATTTTGGTAGAAAATGTTCACACATGTCCTGTAAAAAAAAATTATGCTAGCTCTATTTTAGTAGTGTGACTATGTCTCTCTGTCTCTCCTTGAGGTAAATCTAATCATGTAAGAAAGATCTACTTGATAAAACCCAAATGCAAGTAACTCTAGTTATTCCATACAAAAAGGCGTTTTGAAAATGGTAAATGAAATGTCCTTAATTGAAATTGCATTGCAAAGACGAGGGCATTGTTGGGTAAACACAAGCATGCAGCAGAATGGCACTCACCAGTTAAGTAAAGCATCCTTGAGACACATTTGGGCAGGCTCTTAGTTGAGCAGAATTGACCCACCAATGTTGGGATCCTGCCTGTATGGGCTGATGTCTGGGCACAGCATATAGTTGCCATTTAACTGGCTTGTGGGTAGCACTGCTACCTGGAAGGCTGTGAGCATGGCCTGGGCAGATGGCATGGCTGTGGGTGGGCTAGTGCACATGTAGGTGCCTGGGATGGTTTTTAGGCTCCTGTTCACTGTTGTACCATCTTTCTAGCTCTTCTGTAAGTTTCCATTGGCATCTTGGATGGTGCTGGGAGGGATGATCCTGTAAAAGTTGTACTGTGCACCCATTTAACAACAGTCTGAACCCCCAGCTGCACAGATGGAGAGGCCTCATGACCCTGGTAGGTTATGGGCGGCAAATGGAGACTGCCATGATGGGGAAGGCTGGAGACATGTGACTCCTGGCAGTAAGAAAATTGTTCCTTCTCCACTTTGAGATCTGAACTGCAGAGTAGGCTTAGTGATCTGGTAGCACATGATTTAGGGACAGCAGCAATAGGTAAGACATTTAATTACTTGTTTGCTTCACTGCCTACCAACAGGGACTCCCAGGTCTCTAAATTTAATTTAAGGATTCAAGGAGAGCTACCAGTAATAGTGAAAGGATCAAGTGAAGGATTACTTGTGAGAACTTGAGCCATAGAACTTTATGAGACCAGCTAGGCCTCATCCAAGGATGCTGAGAGTGCTGCTGTCTTTGATCTTTGAAAGGTTGTAGATACTGAGGGAGATCCCCAATGATGGCAGAATGGCAAATACTGCACCTATGTTCAAAACAGACTAAAAGCTCAGCCTAGAGCTGGCTGAACCTACAGGTCAGTCAGCCTCACTTTGGTCACTGGGAAGGAAAATCAGTGAGTGAGTCCCCTTGGAACAGGTTTCTGGGCACATGAAGGAAAATTTGGTTATTTGGACCAGTCAGTATGGATTGACCGAAAGTAAACCATGCCTGACTGACTTGATTGCTTTCTGTGCAGAAGTGATTTTCTTTGTGGATGAGGGGAGAGCAGTGAATGTAGATTTACCTTGACTTCTGCAAGGCTTTGGACACTGTCTTGCATCATGTTCTTGTGTCCAAGATAAGGTGTTACAGTTCAGAGGCTGAACAACTAGATGGTAAAATAACTGGTTGGGTGGATAGTCTTAGGGGGTGGTGGTTAATGGATTATACACTGTCTGGAGGCCTAACAAGTGGAGCACTGCAGAGACTTGGCCTGTGTAACATTTTCATAACTGACATGGAGGAGACATTGGAGCGTGCTTTCATCAGACTTGCAAATGTTTCCAAACTGGGATGGTCAGAGCTGAACCACTTGCCCTGTGAGACTGCAGGACTGAGGCCTGTTCAGCTTGGAGGTGAGGAGGCTTTGGAGGCACCTAACAGTGTGCCCCATTCCCCCCGTCCTTGCCCTGTAACTATTGGAGATCATTGAGAAGATGGAGCCATGGTCTTCACAATGGTGCATGGTGGGAGGACAAGAAACAACAGGCCCAAATTGAAACAAGAGATTCTCATACTGGATATAAGGAAATACCTTTTCACCATGAAGGCTGCCCAGGGTGGTTACGTAGCCTCCATCCTTGGAGGTTTTTAAGACCTGACTGGAGAAAGGCCCAGAATATGGTTTGAGCTCATGGCCGAGTCTAGGCTCAGCAGAAGATTGGACTACAGAACTGCTGAGATCTCTTCTGACTTGAACAATCCTTGATTCTTACGATCCTGTAGATAAAACTGCAGTTTGGCTTGGTGATTTTCTGAGAAGCAATATGTTGGTAAAGTCTTTCTTTAGTCAATTATTAAAGATGCCTTGGCCTTGTAACAGTTTTTCATAAGACAACATTTTGTCCGTGTTTCTTCCCCACCTCCAAAGCAAGGTTATTCTTTACAGTAACAGACAGAAGACTAATTGAAAGAAATATCCCTGACAATGAACAGTGAATCATCATCAGTCCTTAGTGTGTTCTTCCATCTGAAAAAGCTGACTGATGGTAACTCAAGGTCTATAGTTACTGTAGACGATACAGACGCTTTATAAATCCCAGACAAAG
Organism: Nycticryphes semicollaris; assembly: GCA_013400055.1. Classification (NCBI taxonomy): domain Eukaryota; kingdom Metazoa; phylum Chordata; class Aves; order Charadriiformes; family Rostratulidae; genus Nycticryphes; species Nycticryphes semicollaris. Next base: position 1,269,661 of record VXBJ01002090.1, on the reverse strand, counting down.
CCAAGATCACAGAACCGTATAATGCACTATCCCTTGATTTTATACAAATGACTGACTTGACAAAACCTAAGGATGTTTCATGGACTTCTGCAATAATTTGGAACATTTGCTTTCCGTGCAACAGAGCAAAACTGTAAAGTTGTGAAGATGGAAAACCTACGTACTGCTGTAAGAAATATACTCAGGAAACTGCTGGAATGTAACCGTACTCGCATTGCTCCTATTTAAAAATCATTCAAGCTTTGTGCATATTTAATGCAATTCGGGAAATAGCTATTATCATTAATCATGTTTTCACATTGTGTCCACTGTGCTAGGTACAGTATTTTTAATAGTAATACAGTGTACGATATTTCTAGACAAAGCTTAAGACGGGCAAATACAGATTTTTATCTGGCCTATGGAGATGGAAAAAAGGCAGAAGATGAACAGGAATCTACTCATTTAGGAAAAATCAAATTCCTCTGGGGGAGCATTTTACCCAAAAAACAGCCACAGCAGCACAGCAGCTCATCCTGAGCGGCATCTATGGTTCCCACGGAGTTCCATCGCTTATACTGCGTCAACTGGTAGCATTCAGATTAAGAATGAAAAAATCCATCTCTTTGGGATTTTTAGGTTTTGTTTTCACTAGTGGATACTAAATTCCGTACTTAACCATTTTGATTTGCAAGATAAACTACTGCTTATTTTAACTAAGAAGCAAAATGTGGTTCAGAGTGGTTCATTTTTCCATGATTTGGTGGGTGTAATAAGATGATGTTCCAAAGTTTCATTGCCTGCAGTCTGTTTCATATAACTGGGGATGGGTATGACGTGATTTGACGCATATAAGACTGTTCTTTTTCAGGATTCTTTTAAATCCATCCCAGTTTAGAAGAAGAAGCAGCTTTTTTCACAGCTGTGTAGGTGCCATGTATTAAACGCATTGTTGTCTCAGTTCAGTTACTCTTAGGCAGATGTCACATCACAAACCATTGGAGTAACTGGCTTGAAAAAATAACCTTGTGTCCCTCTCAGAAGGGAGGACAGTAATTAACAGCATATGGAAAGCCTTGGTTTTGCCACAGGGATGAAAGGTACATTGGTAAAACAGGATGTGGGCAAATTTATGCTCCAGTTGTCTCTGTCTGTGGTTTGTGTCAGTCTGTGTCTGAACAGGAGATACTGGCTTACGGTGTGTCCAGATGGTAGTCAGAATAATTAATGAATTTTTTGAAAATAGAAGATATAAAACAAGACTAAACCTAGAGCAGTTAATTTACTTCAGTTGTAAGAATGTGGCCTACTGAAATTATTCCTGAATTTTGCAGAAAGTATATTTTTCGTGTCACCCTAATGTCAGAACGAGTGGGTACGCACATTTTTAAATTTTTCATGTTTGTATTTCCTGAAACTTTGCCAGGAACCTAAAAACTGTTAGAAAGTACAGGAAAACATGTATACGATTTGTAAGCTATCTTTGAAGAGGCTATCTTTCTAGTTGCTACTGCTGCAAAAAAACCCATTGCAATGAGAAGCATAAGCCTGAATTTCTCCAAAGTGCTTAACTTTAAAATATTTGATATCAGCCAGAATTCCAGAGGATTTCAGCTCAGATTAAAAATATTTTTTTATGTGAAAATTAATGAAAATTGATAAATGCGTCTTATATCCTGCCTAAGATGATCATGTCATGCATATGGTTGAATTTATCATGTATCTCACACAAAGAAAGGCAATGCTTGATAAGCAGTTTTATTGGGTAATTACATATGATTTTTTTTTTACGTTTGCAAGTAAAGCAGATTGATTTCCATCTTGAAGTAATTTACTAACACACAAACTCGTCAAACGCCAACCTGGTACAGCACACCTCATTTCCTGTTTACTAAATAATCCTTTGGCTGTCTGCTTCGTGTCTTTCAGGCTGAACCTGGAATTGTTTTCTGCCAGGGACATCATGGAGCCTGGCGTCAGAGTCCTTCACCTGAAGGAAAAGATTGCCTCCTTGGCTCAGCTTCTTGCAAGTACAAGCCATGGCGGATTTCCAGTGGTTTGCAGGCCCAAGCCAGACCATGCAGAGGTGTTCCAGGGAACTATTAAAAGGTAAAAATACTATCAAATTGATGTCATGTGATCTTTCTGGCCATTTATCAGATTATTTTTTTCTTTAAGCATCTGTTTGTGAAGATTATTTGGAATGGATATGGAGCTTGTTCCTACTTTCTTTAGCATGAACAGCAGGTGTCCTTTAAAGAAAGGACCTAGGTCTTTTCTAGTACAATGTTACCTATTGCATCAGGGTTTTATTGAAACAGTACCAATGAAACGATCTTGTGGGAACTGTAGAAAAAGGGAAAAATGCCCTTCAGACCCTTTAAGATTCAGTGAAACAGTAATTTAAAGGGATTTGAATCTAGTTACTCATGAAATGTCCCATGCCAATTCAAAGCTGGCCCGCTCTTTCTTCACATTTTTTTTTCACTTTATTAGTGTATGCTTTTACAGGAAATGAGTTAACATAAATCATATCACAGACGAGATAAGCAACAAAGTCACTGGAAGTAACATGCTAGGGTAAACAACAATTAGGCTAAAGGAATCCTTGCCATACAGAGGACTCTCAAAAGGCATATAAAATCTCCTGATAAATGAAATATTTATGGTACTGTATTTCATACAACTAAAAGAGTGAATTCATCCTTTCCGAAAGGTATCTTGAGACTGTCCTTCAAATCGTGGGTCATGAGTGGGAGACTCAGTGACTTAATTTCCACCTTGGGTGTCCTAGAGGAAAAGAGAAGATGCATATCCTGCAGAAGGTGCAACACCTACTGCACGGGAGTTCACTCAGCAAGGCCCCATGAAATAACTGTAATGCAAACATGTGGCCAGCTTGGTGTTGTAATATCATCACCCTTCATAATTTGCATGGTGTCTTTTGTCCTGATTGACTATAGTATTCTTACATCTTTTCTTGTAGAGAATTTTTTCATCCACTAGTGGATTAATGCCTTAACTGCATTGCAGTTGGGACATATCTGTGAGCAAACAAGGATAAAAGTATTTTCTTCTGTTGATCTGGATGGGGAAAAATGTTATTCGTGCATTGTCGGTGGAATTTGGGTTAGGACTTGTCTGCTTTATAACAAATTTTCAAGGATGAACTGCTGGCAGCTGGATCACAAGAACTTACCTCATCACAATGTGGTCAGCTGCCCTTTTGGAGCATGACGATAGGAAGGGAGTGTATGTTTAATAAAAATTGTTAAATTGCTTCATTGACAAGTGAAACAGTTTGTACGAACCTTTTAGGAAGAGAAGTATCTTCTTGGAATGAGAATCGTGCAGGGGAAATGGTTAGGGTCACAGTGGCCTGCAAGAGTAATGACATCCATAAGTGCAGTATCACATGCTTCTGTATGGTACGTATGTACACTTGTTCGCTCACGGCAATGCTGTCATAAACATTATTAATAAGAAGTGTGCTAAAGTGCTAAAACCTAAATTTCTGAGTGGTATTCTGCAGTGTGCACCAATCTGAAGATATTATATAGCATAAACTAGTGTGCTTTTAATTCTTAGCTCTCCAAGGCAACACATGTAGAAAGCACCCTAACAATTGATACAGTCAGAATTCCTTTAAAATTCGAGGTATAGTCTCACCATTTCCTTATTAATTTACCAAGCCACCTTGCAGTGAGCGTCCCAGGCAGCTGAGTTTATGCAAATATCGTTGTGCTTTGTAATGCAGAGCAAAGCAGTGCGGGAGCAAGCAAAAAGTGGGGGTAGAAGGCTGAGGCACATCCCCAAAAGAGGCACCTTTAGAGAAAAGAGGATGCTTCCTGGCAATGCTGGTAGGGTTGTGGTTTGCTTAATCCCCAGAGCTCTTTTATGATATGTTCTGTTGGAGCCTTAACAGGGATGAATGAAAAAGTTTCCCTGGCACTTTCAGCATAAATGAGCTGATATTAGGCTGTTTTGAGTAAAAGCAAGATAATGTTTTAAATGGTTTACAAAGCAGCAGCAAATTGCTCTTTTTGGCCAGTCAGTTGCTTGCTCCAACAACACTCACACAGAGAGGTTGTCTGGGAGCAAGCATTGTTTTCTGGGGTGCTCTGACAACAACCTTTCTCGCCCCAGTGTGTGCTCAGAAGCCTGAATACTTGCATGATGAGTTCTGTGTGCCTTGTCCCCAGTGGGGACCACAGGTGACTTTGCTGTTCAGCTTTTCTCACCAACAGCAGGAAAGGAATGTTCCGCAGCCATCTCCTGAAGCAAGCCTCCAAAAATGTGATGTGTCATGGAATTAGTGTATTCATAACCATAAGTAGTTAAGTTTCATGTTTTCCGTCTCACTCATGAAATTACAGCTCTTGCAGCACGTAACTGTTAAGACCAGGATGAGAGACACTACGAACTGCTTAAAGGAGAAGGGTGCTGTTCAGCCTCATACCCTATGAGTTCCAATGCAATCCCACGTGGAGGTGACATGGTCACAGGCAGAAATATAGAATCATAGGATGGTTAGAGTTGGAAGGGACCTCAAAGATCATCAAGTGCCAACATCCCTGCCATGGGAAGGGACACCTCCCAGGGCAGCCTGGTCTAGTGGGTATGATAATTTGCTTTTCTGTCTTATACATCAACAATGTGAAAGTGGAGGAAATTTAGCTTGCCTGGCATGTTTTAAAAAAGGAAGATGCATGAATTATTGCCATGATGTTTTTCTTGACAGTTGCCTTAGGCATTATTACTGGTTATTATTATTATTTTTTTTCCTAGTACAAAAATGTTTAAAAAAGGGAGAAAACAAGCTAAGGAAAGGAAAGAAGCAAACTGTCTACTAAGCTTGCATGAAGGCAGCAGCAGCTCATACTTTTTGAATAATGTTTCTCATTTATATGTGTTTCTGTACCATTTCTTCTCATGAAATAAGCATGGATGAAACACTGTAAATTTGGACTGAATGTTAAAATTACTCAGTACCTGCTCACACTTGGAAACTGTAGTGATGACAGTTGCTGTACAAGGACGAAGTGTTTTTATGTTTCGTAATACATACGAATGATTCTGATCCTTTGACAAGAAAAGGTCAATGTTAGATTTTACAAAAGCAAGGACTGTGGCCAAGTGGTGTTGGCTGGGACTTGCATGGGCCTAAAAATGCACCTCAGTGCTGGCCTGCAGCAAACACCCAGATATTCCAATTTTGTTAAACTCCCCCCCCCCTCCCCCCCCCAAACTAAAAATACTAAATTCCAAAATCTTCCAGATCTGCTTAATGGGGCCAGATTTCTCTCCTACTCTTTGTGATCTGGGTGGTTACCCATGGGGGATCAAGATGAGATCGCCTAACATTTTTTATTATGGGTGACCTAAATCTGAAGCTGTTATCTTCCCCAGTTGAGTAAGCAGTAGAGACTAAAACAAAAGCAACTGCTAAGGAAAACTACTTGGCTTTACAATTTTTAAAGAGGAAGCAAACTGTAGCCGAGAAGCAAGTTTCCAAAACAAAGATCTCCTTAGAGTAATAATTTTGACACTTTGCCACAGGCAGTGCTCTGTGCACGCCTGGGAAACCCTCGCACAATTCGGTTTGAGGAACCAGCGCTGGTGAACTTGATGCATGGCATTGAAGGGCATCATCGACTTATTGTGTGCAACGCAGAGGGTTGAGGGACTGACTTAATTTCTCCCACAGTAATGATGATACTTGCACACCAGAATAAAACAAGCTATTCTTTTGTGCTTCAGCTGAAATGCCTCCCCAGTCTGCCCCCAGTGACTGCAGGAATGGAGCTGGGCTGTTATTTATGTGTTAGCCCAGAGTCTGCTGAGAGCTATAAATGTCATGCCCTAAATGTCATGCCCTCCTGGCTAGGTGGAATTTACTCTTCACAGAGACCTGAGGGTAGGACCACTGCCTTCCTTCCCAGGACGTTTCTGCCAGAGACACTGCGTGAGGCTGTAAATGCATACTGAGGAGTTGTTAGGAGGTCCCCTGGCTCTCTCTTGCCTTGGCTGCTCTAGTCTGTGGCTCCAGATCCTTCTCCAGTGGGAAAAGATAGAGTTATGCTTCTGCCTAATTTCTGTGAGACCGAAACTGAAAAAAGAGCTATTTTTTTTGCTTCCACATATGTTACAATGTACTGGTGTAAGGCCATTGTGGGGCAATGAAGTGGTTCTTTGACATGATGAAGAGATTAGACACATCATCACTTGTGTTTTGCTGCTCCATCTTCTTTGCCAGAGGTTACTTTATAATGTAAACCACCACACAAACAGAAGACATGGAGGATTTGAGGAGGAAAGCTGTAGGTAATGGCTGTAGGTAATGCTTGTTTTTTTTTCCCTTGGCTGTGGACATGGCTGGGATACAACATGGAGGATGATGATACAACATGGTTATCAGCAACGTCTTTACTGCTGTGCTGTGCATCCTCCCAGGCATGGTCACTTCCCTCCACATGTGTGTGACATGCATGTACTCTCTGATTTCATCCACCAGAATGGATGACAACGTGCTCTCCAATTAGATGCTTATTTTCTGAGATTCTGTTTATCCTTTATTATAGGTAGGTTTCCTGCATATTTGTGACTGACGAATGCCCATGTTCCTCCCAGGGCCTGTTCTGATGTTGGTGGCCTTTCTTGCTTTTAGTTCACTTTTGCCAAGGAAAGGGAAGGAGCAGAGTTTCTGTACAGCAGTTAAATCTTCCCGGGACTCACTGAGGAAAAGCAGGTGGATGCTGGTGTCTTGTTAGGCCAGGATCTGTCCCCTCCATTTCCTCTGAGCAGAGGTGATGCAGAGTGGCAGAAGCTGGAGCGCTGCCCAACAATCCTTGTTTCTGCCTTGGACACAGCTATGAAACAGTTTTCCTGGAGAAACTACTGGGCTGACGAATATCACTGAGTATCCTGTTTGGGAATTTTACCATAACAAATAACCCGTTCTGTTGATGTCTAAACCTCTCAGATCTGTCCCCTACATAGCTCTCCTGTTGTAAGGCTGAAGGTTGGATTCCCTGTTTTTGCCTTTGCACTCTTACCTACACAGCTGTTAGCCATTGCTTTGCATTTTGTCTGTCCATCTTTTAGCTGAAGTAAAAGATTTTTTTTTGTTTGATTTGATTGGTAGAAAGTAATTATGTAGAAACCACAATACCTCTGACTGTAAGCAGTCTGTACAGAACATATCGGTCTAAGCAGAAATGGGTAAAACTTGGTTTTCTGCTACTTCTGTACAGGATGTGACATTTCTGGAATTGTGCCTGCATTTTTGTGTGTATTTTTTCACCTAGGAAACACCATTTCTTCCCACCCATCAAGCTTACTGAAATGTCAGCATTTGTGGTTGATGGAGATTGTTTTGGGCCAAAGAGAAATTTCAACAAAAATATTGTAGGTAAAATTGTCAAAACCCCTTGTAGTTTACCATGTTTGTTTGAAATGTTTTATTACACATTTTGATATGCTATATGGGAGGGTATTGACTATGTAATTGCCTTACTCAAACTAAGTTTTTTTGATACAAGTGAAGTAAAGTGTTCAGAGTGCCTAATTTCTGTTTCCAGAAAAAAGTTGGGAATCTAAGATCCTTCCAAAAAATAGAACTTTGTGCTCTAAATCAGAAAAGAAATATATTCAAAAACTGTGGTCTTTGTGTAGTTGAAAAGTTACCAAAACTTGGACTTTCAGAAATGCCTAGTGGCTGAAAGTGTGGCTTCCCATCTGAAGACATTTCAAAAGGACTAATATTCTGGAAAACTGGTTTTATCCCTTTTAAAACAAAGGGATAAAATTCCTTCTGAAGGTGTTGTTCTGAAAGGTGAATTAGAGCCTGCTCCTCTGAGTTTTTTTGTGAGCTTTCCTTAACAATATGGGATCGGCGGGATCCAAGCTGCAGGAGCCTGCAGAGCACGGCATCGCTGCTGACACTCTCCCAGCAAACCCCATGGGGACTCCATTGCTGGATGTGGAAACTTAGAATCATAGACTTGTCTAGGTTGGAAGGGACCTTTGAGATCATCTATCATCTAGTCCAACCATCAACCTAACTGATTAAAAAAACCCAAACAGTGACCCATCACTAAACCACATCAATAAGCACTGTGTCAACCCATCTTTTAAATACCTGCAGGGTACCTCAACCACTTCCCTGGGCAGCCCATTCCAATGCTTGATAACCCTTTCAGTGGACAAATTTTTCCAGATATCCAATCTAAACTTCCCCTGGGTGCAACTTGAGGCCATTTCCTCTTGTCCTGTCACAGGTGACTTGGGAGAAGAGACCAATCACCACCTCTCTACGACCTCCTTTCAGGTAGTTGTAGAGAGCGATAAGGTCTCCTCTCAGCTTCCCCTTCTCCTTGCTTTGGTGAGGCTGGTAGTGGTGGCAAGAACACCAGGGGTTCCATCTTACCATTTCAGAAATGCAGGGGAGATAGTAAACAGCCACTTGATCGGCAGCAAACTCCTTGCTCAAATTCTCACTCAAAGGATGTCCATGACTAATGGAGCCGAACTGCTGGAGAGATGCACCTGGGAGGAGATTTCTGCCTCAGGTTAGTCCCCGGGGCCAGAGTCAGAAGAACTGCCAGTGGAGGGAGCCAAACTACATTTCTCTTGGCAAGATTTATTTTGCTGCCGCTCTCGCTGCGTCGCGCTTTCTGCTTCCTTCGTGGCAGGGGGAAGGCAGGTACGGAACAGCGCGTACTCATAAACCTCCTGCTCCATGCTCCTGCTTGTAAATCGCCCTGCTTGTAAACTGGCATGGGAAGGGAGATACTCTGCTTTCCACAATCAGAGCAGCTGTTCCCAGTAACAATAATGACACTATTGCTGAGACAAACATTTTCACGATGATGCATGGGAACACTAAATCCAAACCACATTGTTTAGCTAATGCATGCTTTCACTCCGCTAAAGGGGAATGTCACATAGCTGAAAGTAAATTGAAGAGATCAGAGTTTAGAAAATATGACAAAGTTGAAAACTTAAAGCTGTATTACACAGTAACATCCTTTAGCAGAGAAATCATTGATCCAAAGTGGTGTGTGTATGTGTATTTTGTGGCAGCTTATTAGGTATGACTCGCCTCTGGTCAGTCCAGTGAACAGAAACCGTTGTGAGTCAGGAATGCTTTCTGCCAAGTGCTTCAGTAAAACTGAATATAGCACATGGATACGTGCCGTGGGAAAGGAGGTCTAGCGTTGCAACGTAGCATAGAGATGTCAGGCTGTGTAGGTACGGTTTCTGGTATTTTTCTTTTATCTGCCCTCCCAGTTGGGACTAATGAAACACTGCTCTCAAGGTGTGTGCATGCACATGTGTGCAGAGAATCCACACGCGCCTGTTTAATAAGGCAACACCTTTATTTTCCTTAGCAAGTGGAGAAGTACTTGCCTTCAGTAAGCAATGTGGTGAAACAGCTTAGGGACACATGGAAAGGTAAAGACAAATTGAGACCCGAAACATTTAATTCATAAATTAATCACTGAGCTTAGCGATATCTACCTTAATGTTGCGACAGTCTTTGGTGCTGGCACTCTTGAAGTAACTGATACAGATTTGAAAGCTTCTTGGAGAGCCTTTTCCTCCTGGCACTGTTGTGGAGAGGTTGCTAAGTTTAGATCACAGGAATGCAAAGTTACTCAATCAAACACAGGAGCCTGCAAAGTTCATGCAATAAATGGAGACAAAAATGAGGTTTTGTTTCTTACTAGTGGATCACGGACAGCTTTCCCCTTTCTTCCTGCCTGTGGCTTTGCTGTAAGTTCTGAGCAATGGTGATTCTACCAGGCCCGATCAAAGCTAGAAACAGCATTGGCAGGGGTTTGAAGGCTGCGTCTAAACTCAGCCAGCAAAGGAGGAAAAAAATAAAAGGGGAGGGAGTGCACATTACCGACTTGAACACTATTTTTAGGTGTGCAGACTAGGGAGCTGACGGCAATATCAAAGTGCTTTTGTGATTATTTGGTTTTCGTGTGAGAGGGTAGAGCCTGTCAGCACATTGTTTGTTTTTACTGTCCGGACTTCTGCTTTTGAAAAGCTGATCCAGTTAATTTAAATGATACACTATACAGTAATCTTGCCTATTAAAATAAATGGAATCCAGCGCTTTCAACAAAAGCCTTTGACGTTATGATCCTGCCATGTATTGTCAGGGTCCTGGGGCATTGCAGCTCATGAATAACACAGATGGAGGAAGGTTTATAGAGTCTGTGGCAGTGGTTTTATTTTGTATCCAAAGTGCAAAACTTTTCTTCCAAAGAACATTATATGGTACTTTTAAAATTAGTAGGCCTGTTTGGCCCTACAAATAGTTGTGCAGGTGCTGTAGGACTTTGTGACAAAGTCCTTTGGAGGGAGAACTGGAGCGTTGCAGAGGCTGTGTGCTAACTCAAAAAGCTAAATTAAAAACGTATGCAGCCTTGCTGCAGCATGTGGGTGGCTTTTAGGCAAGTGCAGAGTGTTGTTAAATGTCGAAATCAAATATAGGCATGGGGAAAACTGGTGTGTGAATGGAAAGACTGATCACATACTTGTCCTGTCGTTTAAATGTGTGGTAGGTTCCTCTGAAATTGGAAATTTGCCTGGTAATAAGCCAGCTTGTAGGGAAATACAAATCTGATCCTGTCTTCATCCTTTTCTAAAAGCTAGCCTTTCTTTAGGTTTTAAAGGCTAAGTTTGCATTTACAATTTATTTACAGTTGCCTTTGTATTTTCTTGTTGAGGCTGTGGGCTTACTGTCTGCTTATTCACCTTGACAATGTTGCCCATAAAGCCAGACCTCTGGCAACATAAGTGATAAATATTAACCTCAAAACACAGCTCTGAAGTGGAAAAAAAAAATCCCTGTTTTGTAGATGTCAAAAATGAGGTAGAGAGATTAAACATTTATTCAGCATCCTTTGAAAGACTGTGACATAGACAGGATTTAATCTTTGTTCTGGAAAACCTCAGTCCAGTACTTGATAATGACCTTTTTATCATCTTGTAGGTAAAATGCCAAAAATTCCTGCAAAGCTCCTTCTTGGTTTGAAGAACAAAATATTAGGTAAACAGTAATGATTTAGGCTGCCTAACCTGAAACAACCCTGTAACCCTCAGATTCTGCTGTGAAAGATGAAGATTTGGTGGACTTTAAAGCAGTTCCCGGTATGTGATGATCTAGTCTTTATCTACTGTCTAGCTCACTGTATGCAGACTGCTCCTTTTTACCAGTTAAAAAAAGGCACAAATGCTATTTGAAGTCAAGGAAAATGTATTTAGCATACTAGCAGTTATCTTACCATGAGCATAAAGTAACAACTATTCTTAAATAGAATTTGCTTTTTACAGTAAAAATTTCTCATTGTGCCCTTTTGGAAGCATTGCATATTTCTTTTACAACTTCTGCTGAGAGCAGAGCAATGCTCAGTGCCTGCAAAATACACTGAACACTCCTTTCACTTCGATGTCTCTGAAAGTTGAAGGTGCAAGGCACTAAGTCTTAGCTGGGGCAAGTTTTCAAAACCTTGCTGATATTGTAGACTGATGTACACCAGCCAGGTATCATGATGAGGAAGGACCATGAAGGGTTTCAGGGTACTGTATTTGGTTATTTTTGTTGGCAATTTATTGTTCCTGTTACTGTGTTTATGTTATAATTTTTTAAACTGACTGACATCAATCATAATTTAATAATTGCTGTCATTGGGTTTTAAACATGTCTGGGAGGAGCCCTGAAACAATAGATTATTAATGCATGGAAGGGACATTTGTTTTATTCTGCTCAGAATACATTAATCGTTGGTCCCCACTGAGCTGGATATTGGCCAAAACATTAGATATAATCAGCTGAAGATTAAAAAGAATGCAGGTAGCCTTGTGGATTAATGTAGGAGAAATAAAGCTAAAGCTTTCTGAAGCTAAAAATGATGCTTCAAGTTCTCTAATCCTCCCTCCTCCCCCCAGCCTGCTGTGTAGCTATTTTATCCATTCAGTTTGGAAAGAGTCCTGCCCTCAATGGTTTTGCCAGTGGCATCACCTTTTAATCTTCCTTCTGTTCATTTGCAGCTACTTTGGCGCTGCAGTTCCTTTTATGTCACTCCCACAGTATTTAGGATTTGCAGTTTCCTCAGATAATTGGCCATCTTGACAAGAGGAGTGACACAATCAGCTGTCAGATACTTTTCATTCCTGACTTCCATGCCAAATCTGACATGTGGATACTGGGATAATAATGTGTTATCTTAATTAGGTGTATCTTCATGATGCATGTTTTATAACAGATAGAGCATATGAAACTACTGCAATGCCTTGCCAGGGTATCTTTGAAATGAGATTCCCTACTTAAGGGTTTTCTTCCTTCTTAAATAAATAAAGAGTAAACGAACAATTACAGAGTCCAAGTCTGAATCCTAGCACTTCCTGTTAAACCTCACAAAATAGTGCAAGAAACATGTTTGGTCTGCTTTCTAAGGCTTGATGATGTGATAGGAAGGATGTTGTATGTAACATCAAAGAGTGGTGTTGTTATACCTCTGAAGCATGACTTCTGGAAGTCCAAGTGAAATAATGTATGTTCATTTTTCTCCTGAATATGGCAGTTTTTAATAGGCTTGGATTCTTATCAGAAATGTTCCAAAGTTTTCCTTCATTGTGTTTGCATGTGATTTTTTTTTTTTTGACTAGCCAAATTTCTCTCACACTTCCCAAAGCCCTATTAAGTGACTCCCTGCTGGGTTTAGTTGAGAGTGGTGCCGAGCAAATTGCAAGCTGCCAAAACTGGCCATCAAACCACTGGTGATGAGCAAATGTTTCTGCTCTTTCAGCTTGTGGTCAGTGTTGCTGGTTTTTTAATTCTAGGCCATGATGTTTAAGTGGGAAGTAGTGAAGTCTGGACTATGACCAGGCCCAAACAGTGTTTTGGATCTGAGCATTCAGAGTCTGGCAAAGGATCAGGGTGGATGATAACTTTTGCACTTGACATCTATATATTCATGTTAGGATTAAAATCTTGAGAGTATTCCTGGCCCATGATCATCCTTGAAATTGATTTCTTGGAGCTGTATGTGATGATCTCGGCGTGGAATTTAGACCTGTGTATTTATATCTCTCATAGAACAGTTACAGACCTGTTTGTGAAAGACCATAAAATGTGAACCTTTAGAGTGCCCCGCAGAACAAAGCGTAGTGCATCAAACATAACTCACAGGGCACTACTAGATGGATTTCTTCTCCGTGTCCTCTGCTGTGGTGAATATATTCTGAGTGCATTGTGTTTTCCTCCCTTTCCTCCTCCTAATGTAGCCTGAGGGGAACAGATCCTGCCTGTTGTAGCATGCCTATACTGTTCTTTTTAGTGTGTTCTCATGATTGTCCTCAAACCCAAGTCCATTAATTGTCTATGCGACATGTCCATATGCTGGCACACACAGGGCAAGAGGCTGAGGGCAAGCCAGTGACTTTCCCAGGAAGGGAGATGTGAACTCGGGGCAAAGTACTTCCTCAGCGGAGTTTTATCAGCAGTTAGTTCTGCTGCGATGTTGCATTCTCCAAAAGAGATTTTATGAAAACCAAAGCTAGTCAGTTATTAAATGGAAAGAAATAAAGTTTCAATATTTATGAAGGATACTGAATGCCTTGTTTATCCTGTGAAATGGAATGTGATTTAAAGGTGGGAGAAGATGACAGAATCCTACTATTCCCAGCTGTGCCAGTGATTTTCTTCAGAATTGGGTTATTTTCCCCACAAGCTCTTTTCACTCTCAGGTCTTCACCTATAAAAGGATGATACCTATATCCCAGCCACAGGCATACTTATTTATAAATCCCATTGAGAATCTTAGATGAGAGGTCAAGGCTATGTCTGCATTAACAAAATACAGGTTTCAAGACTGGATCTACAGAGTGAAACAGCTGACTGCTTCAGGAGAGAGGAGACTGCATGCAATGCTAACCAGCTCATAGGAGGTAGAGGTGATGGGGTAGTTTCTTTCAAAAGTATGTTCCAGATCTAAACTAAAATGCAGAAGTAGATGCTTCCAAAATATCTTATTTTTAAGTTGGAGTAGCACTCTCTACAACTACCTGAAAGGAGGTTGCAGAGAGGTGGGGGTTGGTCTCTTCTCCTAGGTCATAGGTAATAGGCCAAGAGAAAATGGCCTCAAGTTGCACCAAGGGAGGTTCAGATTGGATATCAGGAAAAATTTGTCCACTGAAAGGGCTATAAAGCATTGGAAAGGGCTGCCCAGGGAAGTGACTGAGGCACCATCCCTGGAGGTATTCAAAAGACGCATTGACATAGTGCTTAGTGACATGGCTTAGTGATGGGTTGTTGTTTTCTATCAAAATTATGTTGACGGTTGGAGTAGATGATCTCAAAGGTCCCTTCCAACCTAGATAATTCTATGATTCTATGACCCAAAATGTGTGAAACTCCAAACGTAATGCATGGTATTGGAAAAACTAGATTAATGTTAAGATTACTTATTTATTACTTATTATTACTAGATTTAATTAATAGGTTATCTTCATGTGTGGGAGCTCAATGGCATTTCTTAGTAAGTCTACTTTTTTTTTTCCCCAGTCTTTATAGTTTTGATCCAGCTTCATGATATCAGGGCAAAGAAGTACAGAATAGTGGAAGGGAGACTATTTGGAAAGAAAATAATAGAATGGCAAATAGCCTGCTGGTCAGCGCAGCCAGCGGGAAGAGAGGGACCTGCTTGTACAGATCCTTGTTTATTCAGCATGGAACCCCTCCAACAGGAGAAATTAAGACATGCCATGCATAGCCACTAATGTGCTCGATATGAAGGAGAGTGTGGAGAAAGTGCTTGAACCCAGTTCTTCTGTATCCTGTCCCTAGGGAGGGGCACTAACCACCAGTTTTTGGAGTAGGCAGGCACGTCATTTTAGTGCAAGTCCTCTGCTGTGGAGTGCTAATCCCACCTTGAAGCAGACTAATCGTTCCCAGGAGACATTATGTTAAAACTAGTAAATTCCTATAACAAGTTTTGGTTTGAACAAATCAATATTTTTTATTATGGAAATATTTATTTGGAATATTCCCAGCTTGAGCTTGGTGTTCCAGTCACAAAAGCCACTTTGTGCCTCATTAGTATTTCTCTGATGCCCTAATGAAGGTTGTGTGTCTGCTCCTCTCTGGGTCCCCCAGGCACATCATTTAGCAGTGTGTTGCACATCTTTGTACTACTGTATTAGGTCCTAATTGTAATCACACACCAGAGCTAACATGATACTAAGTGTGTTGCAAAACAAAAAGCTTTGTGGTGGTCTCCAAGGTGTTTGTTATCTAAATATGAGTTAAAAGGCTTGAAGCAGATAGTGTGGATGGAGTGCGTGTGTGTAAGCAATAAAACACTAAGATATAAATGATAATTTGAAATATATTGCTTGTCAAGGCTTTTTATGTGTGGTGCAGAAGGGGAGAACAAAGGAAAGTTTTGAAACTGTAATAATTGATAAAGGTTTCCATTTTCACATGGCTAAGCAAGAATATTAAATGTCTCAATGAACTCTAGAGTGCAGTACTGTGATAGAAGGTTTCATTGATGTTTAAAATATGACAAGGATTTTTGGCAGATCATGTGTTTTAATGTAAATGTTACTGTCCCTTAAGAAGGATGTGGGAAGACACAACAATCTACCTACTTACATTGAGATAACTGTAGTTAGTTATTAGTTGTATTGTCTTGTTGGGTACAAACTAGACAGCAAATGAGCTGTTCCTGCCAAGCAGGTTGATTCATGTCAAGAAGAAAGTGCAAGGTGTCCTATAATCTAATTAGCCAGAACTAAACCAGAAAACACCTGTGGGATGCTGCTATTGCTGGTGGAAATATAAGAAGGAGAAATATGTGATCAGCCCACTAATACTCTGTCCATCATATATCTGATGGCACAGCACTGTGTGATTGCTTTTTAAAATTTGGCCCTCTAATGAACATAGTCCTTGTCTCTCCCTCTATTGCGCCTTATTTCTTTGTTAACCTTAGGTTAGAGCTCTGCATGCTGCTGGAGAATGAGCACATCTTCGAATCAGAGACAAACGGCGATACTTTTTCCTCTTCTCTTCCTCTCTCCTATGAGAAGGTAACCTCTTTCAGTTCTTTTCTTGTTTAATCAGCATGTGTATTCGGTGGTTTAGGATGAGGTCCCCATGAACAAAGAGATGCTGTAATATACACGGTTGAGATAAACAAGTGGTCAGGTATGATTTAAATTAAAGGATGACCAGAGACCTTCCAGGAACAGCAGAGTCAGAGAGTTGTGCAAGACTGCTGGCAAAGAATTTCCTTGCTTTGATAGGCTGTTCCAATTTTCTCTCTCTCAACTTCTCTGTGAATAGCAGAATTAATATAATATTTAATTCTGCATGGGATAGCACCTCTCTGAATTATGAGTGTTTATAAAAGCTTTCAAACTTGAAAAGCATGTAGCATTCTTCCCTTTGATAGACGACTAAAGGATTTTTAGGAATAGAAAACATTAAGTGTGGTAGAAGAAAATCATGTGTTACCAAGGCAAGACTAGCAATGGAGGTTTGAGCAATTCATAGAGTCACAACTGGAAAGTCAATATATATATTAAAGAAGCTTGGTCGGCACATGGACATCTGGCTGGCAAGACAATGTTGAGAAGGAGCAGGACAATTATGTATGGGATGAGGTGCCAGGATACAATCCAGGTATTCCTGTGGAAGATGGCTGAAGCTCAGCTGCTGGTGTCGTCGTGTTTTTCTGCACTACGCTACCATGTCATTACCACTTAGTGTGTGAATTTTCACAGCGTGAAAAACCTCACTCCTACGCCAATATAACTTACATTGTCTTCATAGAGATACTGTTACATTAAAGGAAAAAAAATCTTTTTGTAAGTAAAGAATGTTTTATTTTAAATAGCTAATTTAAGCCTTACTGGCAAAATAATTTGTTAAGTTTGGACAAGCTCTGCCAGTGTAGCTCCACTAGAAAGCTCTCTCTTAAGAGTCAAACTGGAAAGCGTTTGAACTGTGGGTTCTAATGTGCAGCACAGAAGGAAAGAGAAATGGATTCTTGCCTATTCCAGATAACAGTGGAGAAGCTGCCCAATCTGTTGCGCCTAACCATGCTGCTGAATCGCTACGCTACAGATCCCCAGTATCAGCAACTCTTCATCAATCTGGTAAGACTGAAGCCAACTCTAAAAACAAACATTTCCTCCATGAACAATGTGTTTGTTATATTTTCTCATTTGTTTATGATGGCTGTGTCAGCCGCACTGATTTACATAAACACTGCCAATCCTGGGACGTTACATTCTCAACAAAAGTAGCTGAGTACAAACAGAATTCCAAAGTTTTAATTCATATTGTATAAACATAACAGATGTTGATAAAATGAGCCAAAAAGAAAATACAACAAAAGAGACCATTTCAAGGGGACTTTTGATTAAAATACATTCCAGATTGACAAAATGATACAATGTTAATGGAATAGATCATTTAAATGTCATTATTTGGCTCTTATAGTCCTATAAAGCAAATATAAAGCAACACTTCTGCGATTTTGGGTTCCATTACGGTACAGTGCCTATACATCTACTTATAAATAAAGCTATATTTCTTTCCCCTTTCCTTTTTTTTAATCCCTGCTATGACATTGCCACATTTATTTCCTAAATACTGTACTAAAATACTGGGTCCAAAAGCAATAATATGTTTGGTATACTGAATAAGGCCTAAAATAAATATGTTATAAACAAAATAAATGTACTTTCTGCCTTGGTGAATTTCCAGTCTACAGCACTGAACCTGAGTTGGGGGGACACAAGAAAATCCAGGCCAGAGAGCCTAATTCAGATGGGTTTTATTTAAAAGATATGAAATCTGCTCTTGTTTACTCATATGTAAAGAAGACAAAACTAAGTTTGAGAGCCACCTAGTCTGAATTCCTTGCTTTGAGAACAGGAAGAAAGAGTGAAAAGTTTAAAAAGCCACAATGCTCTTAATATCCATTATCTAGTTTGGTTTAAGAGTTTCCTTTTAATAGATGGGGAAACTGAGGTGGAGAGAGGACGCGCAGCGTTCCTAAGTTCAAGAGGAGGTCATACATGGGAGAAGAAGCCAGCTCAGCTGAGACCCAGACCAGTGCTTGCACCGTTGGGCCACACAGCTTTTTTGTTACGGGAAACTATGGCACTCAATTAGGTTTCATATTGATGCCTAACTTTTTAGTACCTGGTGTGATCCCTGAAGCACAAAGATTAGTATTTCTTCCTACAAAATGTTATTATCACTCGTGAAAGCTTGTTTCTGATATCCACAGAAAATATCCACCGTGAAGTTCTTGGGCTTAATGATTTCCGTTTCCACAGCAAATTTATAGGTGGTACAGAAAGAGGAAGCCTTTTTACCTTTATTTTTTTCCCTCCTTATGTCTTTGAATGTCTTGTCAGTCCTGTAAATGAAAGAGGGAGGAGAGATGTATCCCTCTGTACTGTGCATTTACTTATATTATTTTATCATGTATTTGTTTCATTTTTCCTCTGTCTGGGGAAGCACACGGTTGGGAAGCGTAATACACCTCCTTTGACAGAACTGGCCAAGTCATAAGAAGGATACTGTAGAAGTATGTGAAAAGTAAAAACTTAGTGAACACCTGTATAAGCTATAAAGACCAGGTTGGTTAACAATAAAATGGTCTTTAGCTCTGTTCCTGTTGAGAAACGGTTATAGCCCTCATAGTTTTCAGTGAGCAGAGTTTAGTACTTGCAGGCCCTCTTCTTCTCAGAGCTGTGTGATTGGTTTCTTTGTCCTCTTCCTCGAAGACTATGTTTCTATGTAAATTGACTTTTATAAGCATTTACTGCAAATTATTACAGGATGTCATGAATGGTTGTGTAACGAGATAGCAGCTATGAAAAAAATCTTAAGACTTAATAAATATTGGGGTCACTGACTATTTCCAAGTAAAAATTCAGACTGTATCAGTGGGGCTCAACTTTGCTTTTCTAGCCTGTGAGATTTGGGTACATTCCAGTCATAATAGCTTATTTAGAGCAAACCTGATGGTTTACCGAAAAAGAAAGTGTTTTTTTTACTATGGTATTTCCTGATGTTTTAGGTATAATTGGGGATGGGGAACAGGGAGAGAAGAACTAATGTTCTTACTGGCTCCTGTCCCTCAAGCCTCCTACCTCTTTCTCCCCGGCCTCCTTCCTCTGTCTCTCTTTCCCATCCCTGTGGCAAGGGATACACTCTTGCTTTTATGTTTTCCCTATGTCTTCTCTCTTTGCCTTACAGGAGCCATACATAAATAAATCGGCAATGTCAGTCCAAGCTCATTTCTCGCTGCAACGCACCTATATCCTCTTTCGCACTCTGGGGCTGCGCCACCTCACCGTTGTTGACCAGCAGAACCAAGTGGTTGGGGTGATCACCAGGAAGGACCTGATGCCTTTCCCACTGGAGGAGAAGCTCAGGCTCCAGCTGGTGCCGCGGGGCCCTGATGCAGGTGAGCCGCCCCTGGATTCAAGGCCACGGATGCGTTCTTAGGCTTTGTCACTTCTTTTCAATTCCATACTCTCCTTTAGGAAAAAAATAATCAGACCTTTTCCACTTGATCCCTTCTGGAGAAGAGATGCTTAAAAGCTGTTGTATCAAGACATGTGGGATCGTAGCCCAGAGCTATGTCTCTTCAGCTGTTTGGTGATTGCAAAATGCATTAATTTAAGTGCTTGTGAGACAAAATAAGAATCCATGTGTTTATGGAAGATGTACATAAAATCGGATATGAAGGATGGATGTCAAGAATTCTTTTGTCACACTATGTCTATGCTTCCCAATGAAAAAAGTGTCATGACCCTTAGCAGCAAAGTTATGTTGTTGAAGTCTTTCAGTGAGGACTAAATGTTGAGTCTCTGAGTATCTGCCTGTTAAGGAGTATGTTTCCATATCAGCATTTTTGTGTTGAATTATGGATATTTAACTGAGAGGAAACACTGCTTTGAAAGAGGTGGGCAACTGGAAGGAACGAGGGATTGACCTTTCTTACTAACCTGCATGTATTAGAAATTGAAAGGGAGAATTGTATGCAAGAGAGAGATCGACTGTGGGGCTCCTGCCAAATTCCCGTCACAGTTCTCAGTGGGAGAAACTTTACATGCTTTTCTGTTGCCTATATTTCTTTAATTTTCTGCAGCTCCTAGAGTAGGCTCTCATTCTCTCCTTCTGCTTGACACGCTAACATTTTTAGTTAGGTTGGTGTGCAGTGAGGTATGGGGCAAACTCTAATAATGGGGAAGCAACATGATAAATTGTGGGAGTAGTTTTTCTGTATAAAGCAGCGTATTTAGAAACTGAGTACAAATGACACAATTCTGCATGATTTTTTGAGTCATACTATGTTTGAAACCTTGGAAAGTGTTGTTTGTTAATAAATTAATGTGAACCACTTTTTTGGATAAAGATGCTTTTAGATTTCCTTCTATGACTTTGTAATTGATGTTTAATTTTGTTTTGTTAAATACCAGAGGGATTCCCACAGATTTGGATATTAAAATCAAACTTGTATGAAGGAATCCACCACTATTACTGTTGTTATAATGAATACCAAGGAAAACTAGTAATAATTTACTGGTTATAAAAACTTGCCAAAATTCCTGAAAGTGAATTTCTGGTATTTGAATCATGCAGCTTTGAGACTCCTATTAATCGAATTTTTTTTGTTGTTGTTGTTTTTCTCTTGTTGTCCCTGATGGATCTTGTCTTTATTATCAGTAATGCTGCTTTTGTAGCACCACAGAGAATGCAAAACACTTTTAAGCTGTCAATGCAACTAGCTGGCAGCCTAAAAACTTATGAAGGTATGAGAAAGGCTCTTTAAATGGTCACTTAAAATATGTCATATGCAGGATAAGAAATGCTTTGCAAATCATCCATCCAAGAGACACGGAGGTGGATGTTTATTTAGATCCTGTTACAGTTATTAATCTTTTGTTCATTAGTTTACTACTATTGTCATTGTCACTATTGATCTCATCTGAGAAATGCAAAGTTTTTCTTGAGGGACTTAGGGTTTGTGTGTGAGCAGAACAAGAGATCTAATCTAGAAACACCTAGTGATTTTCCATTAGGGCAGCGAGAATGTCTTCTTCTCTTGATAACTAAATCTGAATAACCTTGCCATGTTTCTGCATTTTTGGTTCAAAGCCCATTGCTGATTTCCTTTTCCTTGATTTATTGAGTACACAAAGTATCACCCTTCTAAGACCCGAGTAATGTAATTTCTTTTTTGCTTCCAGTGTCTGTGGCTAAATGACTCAATACAAACTGTAGTTGGGGGGTACTTTGCAGAGTAGGAGAGCTGGAGATAGCCAGGATATCTGTAACTCATTACACAACTTTGCACAAGCCTCTTAAATGTTTGGCATGTCATTTACTCTGCCTTTAAAGTTGGAACAATGATATGGCCCCACTATAGTCACTGAGAAAAGTAAATGTCTGAAAAATATTATAGGAATATAAATTAATTATAGCAAAACTTTGTGCAGGCCAGTTATAAAAAACAATAAAGCAATGCGTGATTGGGTTTTTTTCGCCTTGTCAGTAACAAGTGTAATTTCTAAGGAAAAATTCACACAACTGACATGGAACTTCTTGTAACTGTGTTGTGAGGTGGGTGGGGGATGGCAAGCTGCACTTTTTTTCACACATTATTGTATATTGTTCCATAGCTAGATGAGGGGGGTTGTTTTGGTAATAGATGTAAATTCATGAAGACACAGGAAACAAGTGGCTCCCTTATATTCTGGACTCCAGTGACAAATCTGTCCCATCACAAAACTGTAATAGCATCACACATATGGGAAAGTGAAACCAGATGAAATTTGTAGGAAGTTTTTCATCAATACGTGACTCTCACGACCCTTAAATAGAACAGGTCTCTAAGGAATGGCAGTAACGAGTAGACATTTGACTCTTTTGCACAAGATACTTCTGGTTTTCTTCTGGTCTGCTTAAGGTGAATGGTAAATGCTCTGCTATTTCTTCATGTGCTTTGAATTAAAGTCTACATAATTAGAGCAAAGATTCTGTTTTTATATGAAATACAGTTCGTTTATGAATTTTCACAACTTCTGAATACAAACCTCTGTGGTAAAGACACAACAAAATTCAAGATACTGGCATTATTTTTGGTTTGTGCTCTGCATCTATGCCTCTTTCATCTCACCCTCCTTTATGATGGTGTTTTCCTAACACCTCTTTCTCTCTTAAACTGAGATTTGACTTAAAACACGGGCAGACTGAACTTTAGATCTAGATTTCAAGTTCAGTGATGCAAGATTCCCCCCACTCAACGAGAAGAAAATACTTTCACCTTATAAACGTTACACCATCTGTCCATTACACATCCCTGTGAATGAGCATAAACTTATTGTGAGAAGGTTTTTGTGGTATGCAGCTTTAATGTATGGTTTTACAGGTATCCTGTAATGTGCATGTTCTTATGCTAATGTCTGTAACATTGGTGGTGTTTTTCCGGTAATGTGACACTGAAATACTTTAGAGTTAATTGCCTAGTGATTTTAAACTGCCTGGTTTACCCCGCTGTAGAACCTTTTAACATTTTCCTGTTTTCCAACTTTTCTTGCTTACATTTTTAAATGGGATGTTGTCCTTTAATCGCATGCTGACCATGAACAGAAAAGCCTGAAGGAGTGGAGAGATGAAGACATTGTCAGTATAAACATCACATAAAAATGATGACGTTAAGAGATGACTGCAGGGACCTTGCTAAAGGTAGTAGTAATGGGACATGGTCTACTTAAGGCCTCGAGTCAAAAAGCTAAATGGGAACAGAAATGTAACTAGCTGTACTCCATAAGAGTAGCGCCTGGAAAATAACTGATGAGGAAGTGCTGCAAAATGTTACTGTTGTCTCTGCTGCCCTTTTTCACATAGCTTCAGCTAACAGAGCTGTCAGTGTACCTCTGGAGATCATGAAATCACTTAATGAAATGAAGTGTAACCAGCTCTTTACTTAACTACGGGTTAATTAAGTGTGACCATCAAGTGATGGGAACCATAGTAGTATACAAGGGAATGCTTGTTCATTCCTGAAAGGCCTATTAAAGCAAAAGGAAATATGTGATCAGCGCAGTTGTCTGAATGTCTAACACGGTACGGCGTGGGAATGCCAGCATCAGAGTTCAAACACATTGCTGCTTACTTGAGGTACTGAACAAACCAGAATAACTTACACTATGTGATTGCAATCAATGCCTAGCACACTTCTGAGGGGCCAAAGCAATGAAATGGTTGACTAGCTTGCAGTATCTCATTAAACTGGTGAATCTGGCTTGCCTGAGATCATAGATTGTGTGCAAAGATTTCATTGAGCCCATTCCTTACTCCATGCCAGACAGAAACTGAGGAACTACCAGTTTCTACAAATCTTATTTTGAAGGGATTACAGAAAAGAATTTATATTTGTGTGCAGTTTATATTTGCAAAGAGGTTTGTAGGTGTGAAGTCCCACAGCTTCTGCTGTGATGTTGCTATAGTCACCTCTTGTGTGTGTGGTGAAGCTGAGGTGTGGATATGAATTAGCCTACTGAGGAGCAGAAAGTGAGCCTGTGCCAAATCCAGATGGAGAACTTCAGACTCCCTTTCTTCTTAATACCAATCTCTTACTTGTAAATTGAACACAAAAGCTAGCACTGAGAGAAAGTATGGCAAGTTGTGAGACTCGCCTGTCCTCTCACATTTCTCACCTTTGATAGGCAGGAGAGAAGCGTTTCTAGTTGAGGACAGCCCTATCCTCAGTTTACAGAGCAAAGCCACCCATGCAACAGAGAAGGCTGTGAAGATCGTACCTATGCAGGAGGCCCCGTAATCCCATGTAAGTGCTCTCAACTAAAATGCAGCCTGGAAGTCTCCTGGAGATGCACTGGGTACCGCTGGTCAGCACAGCAAAGGCTGGGACCGCTGCTGAGTCTCTGCATTGTCAATGCAGAAGGTGTGGATGTTCTGTGAAAGCATAAGAAGAAAAACAGTAAATGCACACAAGTTGATATGTCTGGTACATGTATATGTGTATGGAAGTAAACACTCGTATGTGTCTGCATATGCAAATAAAGAATCTTATCATTTTGCTGCTATAATTTGTAATATAGAGAGTAGGGACATAGGCTGGATGAGGATAGACATTTCCTCTTAGGAAAAAAAATGGAAACAGGCTATGTGTATTTTGATCTTCATTACCCTACAACTTGCTGCTACCTGTAGAAACCTATTCAGTCCTCAGGGGGTAAGCATTAGGGTAGGGATTAGTGTTATGGGTTGTCAAGTTATGGGTTGGGAACAGGACACAGAGGTAAAACAGAAGGGATTTAAAATAGCTCAGTGAATCAAATGTCTAAGATAGCAGTGTCCTGCAGGACATACAAATAAGAAGGAGTAATATTTATCTGAAATGCCAACAACTGTATAAAACATAAATGTTATTCACAACAATGCCATGACATTTCTTTTATCACCCGGGATGGGTTGAGTCTCTGATGGAAATATTTCTTCTACCTTGTCTTTAAGGTGAAGAACATCTAAAACCATCAGCTCTTTGAATCTAGAAAGCTGTTTCACAGAAGAATTTATGTTGGAAGAGTCCTCTGGAGGTCCTTTACTCCATCCCCCTCCTCAGAGGAGGTCTAATTTGATCAGGTTGCTCAGAGCCATAGCCAGTCATGCCCTTGATAACTCCAAAGATGGAGAGTCCACATCCTCTATTCCAGTATTTGCCCACCTTCATGGTAAAATATTTCTCTTATATTTAATTGGAATTTTCCATCCTCCAACTTGTGCCATTGCCTGTCATTGTGTGCCTACAAGATGAACCTGGATCTGTCTTCTCTCTAGCCTGAGGTCAGGTAGTTTCAACAGCCAGATCTCCTCTAAGCCTTGTCTTCTCCAAGATGAATGGGCTCATTTCTCTCAGCCTCTCCTCGTGTGCCTGTGCCCAGTTTGGTGGCCTGCTGCTGGACTTGCTCCAGTATGTCAGTATTTATCCTGTACTGTGGAGCTTCCCACGACCCCCAAACTTTTGCAGGTTCAGTGCTAATCTTTTCTGTATCATTCAAATTTTTAGTATATATGCTACCAAAGAGAACATGATTTCTGTAGAAGATAAGCTAGAACAATGAATTTTTTAAAAAGAAGAAACTTGGAGACAATGGAAATGAAAGAGTTTTAACCTATTTCTGACTTCTCCCCCATTACCCACTGTGTCCTTATGTTCTGGTCTTTTTCTCAGAGCACAATTTTCAGTGGCTTCCTGCACCGTAAGGAAGTCTTCACAATCCCCTCTCAGCATCCTGGGAGAAGTATTTACCTCAGCTTGGGCCCTTGGCTATGTGTGTGTCCTCTGCTTCTCTCAGAGCTCGCCTGTCTCTGCTTGTGCTGCAGGCTCCTTCTCCTTACGTGTTCCTCCACTCTGTCTGACCTGCTCTGCGCTCTAGAAACTTCCCCCCAGCCCCCAAAAGTTGCTCAATTGCTCTTGGAAAAGGACAACTTCCTCCTCCTTCCACAAGATGCCCGCTGATTGAGTGCAGCCGCATTGTTCTCTGCTGTCTCTTGAAAGAAACATAATGCCTATTAGCACAGAGTAACTGCAAATGAAGAAATCAAAATTATACACTCAACATATTAACAGAAACATCCACAACATTGTTTTGAAAAATTATTCATTAGGGTCTGGCCGTGATTTTGGAAATTACTTAGGGTGGTTTCATAACAGTCAAAGAACGTAAGGTGCTGTGTGTGAGGCTTTGGGCTTTGGACCTCTTTTTCCACAACTCTGTACATTTCTCAGTGAGAACATACAGCTCCTTTGACAGTAGGACTTGGGTGGGCTGACAGTTGCTGGATGCTGTAATAGGAGGTTGGCAGGACACAGAATGATAAACTCACTTGTCAACAGCCTTGCTGGCTTTCTCAGGAGGACAGGCTGAGCTTTGTACCTCTCTGTCTTGTTTCTCATGTAGTCCTTGGTAATTCCTCTGGCATGGGTTAATTGATTCTGTATTTGTTTGCTGTTGTTTTTACATTTGGCCAACATGGGAACCCTTCTCAGCTACAGATGCTCATTTTCTATCTATTATTCCCTGCTTCTTTATGTTGCTTCCTTCAGCCAGAAAGAATTCTCATTAAATTGTTTGCATATTGATGGCAATGGAGATGGAAGACCAAAGAAAATAAAGAAGACATCCACAGTAAATGTTGGAAATGGGGTCCTTCCAGTACATGGCATGGAAAATAAGACTACAGGCACCAAAAGAGGAAGGAGACCTGTGACAACACCTGCATACAGTAAGGCACCTTCCCTGCAAAGCAAACTCCTGGCATAGATGGAGCCTGGGTCAAGGGGCTCTGTAGGGCCCTTTTGGCCTCTGTGCCTGCATTTCCTTCTTGTGAGACCAAATTATTGCACAGAGTTGGTGCTCATTAACATTTCCCATAGCATAGAGCTGGGTGCGCGGAGCGGGAACCTAAAGCTATGTTTGGATACTGCAGGCCAGATGCCTTACTGCCCCGTGAGCTCATTTGTGTCCCCTTTCTCTTCGATATCGTGAGCATTTGCTGTTCCTCTCTCATGCAGCATCTTTTTATTTCCTATTAGTTGTAAGGCAGTTGTATTAATAGTATTTTGACAATGAGTTTCACTGTGTTATTTTCTCTCCGTATTTCTCCTTCGTTTTCTTTCTTTTACAGTTTGTGGGACATTATTCTTCATCTATGCTATGGATTGCCTCTTGCTCATTGCTTTACATGGGAATTGTTTTGTTTACAGAAATTCAGGAAATTTTCTTTGCTGAACTTCAGGGCCTGGATATTGCCATAGAAAATGAATCACTTGTGGTCTCTCCTTGCCTTTCCTTGTTACAAAATAGTTTTCTAGACTTGTGTCAGGCTTTGAGTGCTGCTCTTTTTACTGCTCAAAACAGCTCTGAATTTCCATTGCTTAGCACTGCAGGTGTGGTCAGAATGGTTTCCTTCTGAGTCCGTTCACTTGCTAAGGACTACACAGCTCCAGCCCAAGTGGGCTCAGAATACAGGTCCTTAAGGCTACCCAAGACAAACTCACAGTCCCAGTGGGGTGAGATGTCACCTAAGTGAATTTCACTTATTTCATTAGTGTTTTGTACATGTTGGTGAGCTTGAGTAGGGCTGTGTGAAAGGTCTCTGAAGAAATAAACGTAACAGATCAGGAACTATGGGCAGTTTTCCCTAGTGATTTATGTATTTTAAGATTAGAGCTAGCATTTTGCAAAATGCTGTTTGACATTATTAATTAGGTTTGCCTGAACAGATTAAAACAGAGCTAATTGGTTAAGATTATAGCTAAAAGATCGTGACCTCTCACTATGAAATGTCTCAGTGTATGTTCTTGTTTAGGTCTGTTCTTCTGGTTTTTTTTGGAGGAGGCAGATAAAAAATGCACCATATCGCTGAGATAGTGAGGAATACTTTATATCATTTGGGAGTAGCATCCCTATCTCAAACCCGCTGTTGCTAATGGGAGGGTTTTTTTTACTGAATAATTCTGCATTCATTCTACTTGCATTTTTGACAGGAAGAGCACTATCAGGTGAGTTTTCAACTTTTTATGAATAAAACCTAATAGGAAGCCTTTTCATAGCATCAGAGCATCCATAGGTACAAATCAGCTAATCAGCTCTCACAATTGATGTAGTTACTGGCAAACCTGAGTCATTTTATGAATAATTTTACTTGGATCTTAGTGAGAAAAATGTTCATGTGAACAGTATGAGCAACAAATTTCCAGACAAAAACATGGAGGAGGAGGAGAGTATGTATAGACACAGTCTGTGGGGGCCTGTGACTTCATCACATTTCACACGGTAAGAGGGTTCACTTCAGGAGCTGGTAACGGGGACGGAAACTTGAAAGGCCAGGCTCCAGGAAGCAGGGATGGTGAGTCAGGAAATGGCAGCCTTCCCTCCGAGTCATCCTTGAACCACTGCCCTGGTGTGCTCACGGCAAGAATTGGGTTAGTGGAGATGCTGCTCCTTCGAGATGAGGTTTCAAACTTGGGTCATGACCATTTGACGCTGTTAAGCGTAACATGCTGGTTCTTCTCAAAAGCATGGGTTTCGGATCCAGGTGTGATCTCCGGTGTGGCTACCTGTGTTGTGTAACTATTCCCTCTCAGCAGTGTGCGTGGATGCCCTGTGTGTCCTTCCTGGCCCAACTTTCCCTCCCCGTGCCCCGAGCACTGTTATCTGCCCACCTCACATCTCACCAAAGCCATGTCTTAGCCCTCGACCCAGAAGTTCTTTGTACAGTTGCTAAATAGCTGTAATTTCCTGTTTCATGCTCATTATTTTCTGTAGCATTTGATCAGTTTGCCAGGGACAGAGGAGATCTCAGTTAGAGGGCGAAGGGGACTTTTTGGGGGCTGCAGGGGTGCCCATGAGGAGGGTTTGTGGAGGACTGGTCAGGCAGCAGCAAACCCTAGGCCGTCATTCAGACTACAGTTTGGAAAAGGTACCTTATGCAGCGCCGCATTTGTACCTGCACCGCTTATAATTCAAGAGACGAAGTTACACTTTGTGGCGAATTATGACCCTAAAGGAAGCAGATGGTACCGGGGGGCAGACAGGCTGCCAAGCGACATCAGCCGAGGGGGCAGGAGGTCGCCACCTGCTCCCCTTCCACGACTTCACCCGCCGCGGCCGGGAGCTGTCGCCGGGCCGTAGGGGCGCCTGCCCTCGGCGGCAGCGGCCGCTAGATGCCGCCCTACCCAACGGCTTGGCCATGGCGGCGGCGGCTCGGCGGGGCCGCGGCTGCCCCCTCGGCCCTTGCGTGGCCGCCCGGGGAGCGGCCTCCCCGCCGCCTGCGCCGAGCCGGGCCGGGCGCTGCCGGTGCCGCCTTTCCGCCCCGGGGAACGGCGTAAGGCCCTTTGCTGCCTCGCAGTGTTTTCCGCTTGTCATGTTCGGCTCCTCCGGAGCGGGTCCGGTCTGTGGGGGTCAGGGTCGGGCCGGTTGAGGGGAGCCGGGGCCAGACAGGGCCCTGAGATGGCCGGGCCGAGGCCATGCCGGGCCACCAGCCTCAGGGGTCGGCGGGGCAGGGCCATGGCGGGGCTGGAGCCTGTGACAGGGACTGGGGGGAAATAGGGTTCTGGGCCACAGGCAGGGTTGGGGGAGGCCCCCGCTGAGGCAGAGCAAGGCCACTAAATTCAAGCACTTGTGGCCCTGGCAGGGATTCATCAGACTTCTTCAGGGAGAGCAGAGCTGCCAGCACGGGGAGGGGACATCTTATGGTGACAGAGGGGTGGGTGCCAGTGACTGAAACTGAGTGTTTTGTTCGTTAGAGGGGTTTCTCAAACGGATCAGACAAACCGACAACAGGCAGCTCTCAAGTGGATTAGAGCAAGTAGTTTGGATGTTGGATTTTGGTAGTAATTAGCTAGTGTTGCCCTTTTGAACCTTGCATGTTTTTGGTTTTCCTTCATGAAATGTTCTCCTTAAAAGAACTGCATGGTTCTTCTGACTGCATGCACGGTTTCTGTGAGGAAAATCACCTGAAGAACACAGCCCAGTGCTGTAGCAGCCGAATGGCTCTCTGTATTCATCGGGGAAAAAGTCAAGAGCAGTTATATCCACATTTCCAGACTGGCTCTCGAGGAGGCCAAGGCCACTGTGGTTTGGGATTATTCATATTTCAAAGCCGCCTTGCAATATAAAATTGTTTGGGGGCTAAAGGAACATAAGCAATTGTCACATGTAGTTGTTTTTGTTTTTTGAGAGGTTTGTATTGCTTAAAAACTGCCTACCGCTGCTAATTTAGCATCTGTGTGAAATGCTGTATTGTCTGGACTCCTGTATTTGCAAACAGAGCAGATACCAGAAGTGTAAGTGCTTCCTGCACAGCTTCTAGGCTACGACCTGGACCGACCCCAGGAGTGGCAAGTAGGGGTGAGCATTATCGGACTTGGAAGCTTTCTTCCATTATTGCTGGTGTCTTAACCTAGCAAAACTGCTTGGCTTCTCTGCTGAGTTTGCCACGTAGTTCCATCTATGATGTAAACATCCATCTACTAACTACACTGAAGCCACTGTTCCGTTTTGTGTAGGCTACTGAACAGTTGTCAGATGGGAATAACTTTGACTATCATGTGTCTTAACCAATGTTCTAGATGCAGGAGGTTCTGAATGCCTTTATCCTTGCTTGACTTTCCTGGGTTTGGACTGGATCCTTCTCAGCTATATGTTTTCAATCTCTTACAAGGCTTTTAAATAACCCCCAAGGGTGTGCTGGATGTTATCCTCCTACAGAACTCAAGTAGATTTGACAGGAACATTGAATTCATTGGATCACTATGGATCTATTCAGTTCTTCTATGCGTCTCCATTAGTGTCTCATCTCTAAGAGACCTTGTGATATCAGTTTTGACAGGATGCATTATGCTGTACAGGGTTACATCTTAAAATCATAAAACTATGAAAAGAGGATTCCCAGGGTAGCATTACAAGCAACTGTAATGGGGATGAGCTGAGATCTCTCAGAAGTTTTTTCTGAGAGCGTGGGCATGTGTGTCACTTCTAACATGGAAGTAGGCTATGAGTGAAAATACCTGTGCAGGAAAATATATTGGAAAACTTGGAAATGTTTGGTTTGGAAAACGAATGCTCTTCATATGCATTAGTATGTGTTTAGCAAATAAAAGCTGTGTTGGGCACTCACCAGATTTTCTGAAGTCAAACGGGGATTTCAAACCACTTCATCCTGCAGAGCAGTCTGTCCACATATATGAAAGTTCATTCTGAAGTTAGAGGAACAGCCTCTTTGAAGCAATGCTCATACAGGTGGTTAAGCTTCAAGACTTTCGAAATTTGGGATTCATTTGGCTGAATAACCCAGCAGTCATCTTTTAAGTTCTCTGTGACTCATCCATGCTGTCTGAACTCAGGCTGAAGAGAGGAAGCAATGAGCAGGTTCACTTAAGACAGACCTTCCTGTTTTGCCTTGAACAGAAGGTGTTTAGAAAGACCTTTCCCATTGCGTTCTGCTGATCCAAGTTGAGTTCAGTGACTGGGCAAAAACAGGAGAGAAAGTGCTGGTTGTGGGATGGGGGGTCTTGCCAAACATTTTCAGCCTCCAAGGAAGGCTTATTTTGGCAGAATGTTAAGGGATGCTTTTTGGGTTGCTTTTCATTTGGGGAGGCTGATGGGAAAGATGCTCCTTCCTCAGGCACTGAGCTATAAATATTATACGACCAAAATGCCTCTGAGTAGACACGGAATAAGTGACGAAAAATGAGCTTTTACCAAACCTGTGGAATTCATTTGAACTTTGCCAGGTGTTTGGCTGTAAGACTGTGAGGTCCCATATTTAACAGCTCATATACTTTGCCAATAATATGTGAAGTGTTTCATTATCTTATATGCTGTAGTTGGCACACATCAGTTTGCAGACAAAGAGCAATGGTTTGTGATATTTGTGGATTCCATGTGCTGTTGTAGTTCATGAAATGATGTGTGCTGTATGATAAGACAAATATATGAGTGGAAAAGCTTATATAGCAAATATAAAATACTTTTAAGTATATGATAAGTAAAACCATAAATTGTTAAATAACATCAGTATTTTGATTTTTGTTTCCTCTTATAAATGCCAGGAGTAAAAAACAAATAAGAGGCTTGCCTGCAGCTCACCCAAGATGTTCAAGGAGTACTTGGGACAGATGAAGAACTAATTTATTTTGAGGCTTCAAAATAACCAGGGCTTTGTAGGGTATTCTTCCTAAAGGCCAGATTTTTCACACATTAAAAGCTTAGTTTAGGTGGACAAGCTTACAGGACCAACTGGCTACTCACACCAATTTCTAGTATCCAGTGAAGTGTTTCAATTAGTATTGAAATAATTACTGCAAGATTCTGGTTGGGTGACAAGGTCTTTGTATGGTTTTTTTTATGGATTTTTTTTCCTCCCTTTGGTGTTTTTCTCTTGTTTTCTGAGTTTTAGCCTTTCCAGAAGAAAAAAAAATGTAAAATGTGTGACAATTTAACCTACTTCTAAGTAAATCTCCCATTGAACCAGTCTTCAGTGTGCTGTTCTGCGGCACAGCAACGTGTGTAAGCGTGCACTTCTTGACGTGTGAGGGTTTGGCTGGGGTAGTAGGGTTCTAAGGACGAAAAGCGACTGCCGGCTTTTACAACAGCAGCTCCCCGGGCATGGGAACGTCGTGTGTTGCAAGAGTGGCGACGTTTGCTGTGGCAGCACTTGCAGCAGCCTGTGTGGTCTGCTCTCCTGGCCCTAGCAGCCCGTCTGGAGAACTGGCAGGAGCGAGCTGCCCGGGAGACCTCGGTCCCTGGGTGAGCTCTCTGACAGCCCACCAAGGAGTCGCGGGGCTGCTACCCAGCTGCAGAGAGTGGGGCAGCTCAGGGAGATGTGCTGTCCCTCACCAGTTGTGAGCCAGGGAAAGAAAAAATACCAACCCCACCAAGCCACAGGTATCAAGAAGAGCGGGGAGGAGAAAGGCTGTGGAAATCGGAACCTGGAGCTAATTGGTTTCCTGTCTTCTACAAGGACTTTGGTGTGTTTTTGGTGGTTCTGCTGGTGGTTAGGACCCCTGTCGGATGCATTTTCTGTAGAGCACTAGTACCTTTGTGTGTGAACAAGAAAACACATAATTTCACTGATGCTAAATTTTGATGTTTGCAGTTTGTTTTCCCCCTTGAGGTGGTTTAGGATGATTTTTTTCATTATTATTTCTAGTGCATTTTCTGTGCTGTAAACACTGACTGAATTAAGAAGTCAAAGACAGCCCCATCCCCTGTGTGACTGGAGTCTAATATTAGCCATCTGACTAAGGAGTGATTAGGCCAGGCGGTGGGGAAGACAAGGTGATGAGAGAACATGATAAGAGTAACATTGTGTGGTTTTGTCTAAATTAGTAGACTGGAATATTGACTTAGATGCAGGTGAACATTAGTTCCAAATAGCTGTTTCCTCTTCGAGGTATTCTTATTTCTTTCAGGGGAGGAATTGAGAATAGTGGATTTGAAGTTACCTGAATTCAGTGGTTTCTCATTGTCAGAAACAGGAATCTAATAGATGCAGGTTTTTCTTTGCACTTAAAAGGAGCAAAACCCAAGAAACTTGCAAAGAGCCTGAGTCTTTGAGGAAGATGCTGTTGTGGTTAGTCTCACTTCTAGTGACTACACAGAGGTTGTTCATTCACATTCCTGACAGGACTGTTGTGAAGCCATTTCTTCTGGCACTAATGGTCTAGAGAGTTGTCTAGAGCACTAGAGAGCTCTAAGACCAGAGGATGCCTATATATCAGCTTTCTTTGTGCATTTGCTGCTTAACCTCCTTAACCTCCCTTCTGAAGAAGCTACCTTATTTGGAGCAAGTAGCATATGTAGGTGCAGATCCCGCAATGTTTTTCGGCTGACAGCAATTTGACATGCAATTTTTATTCTCCCAGCTTCCACAATTGGAATTCACTCTTTTCTGTTGGGTGTCTGGACTGTCCATGCACTGGATGGATGGAAACTTTCTACAGGTATCGAAAATGGCAAACAGTTTGGCTGTGGAAATCTGTATATAAAACAGGCACAGTTTTAGGCAGGACTTAAGTGTCCTAACTGGTAGCCCGTCATCTATTTTTGCTTGTTGGGCAGAAAATAATTCAGTATTGTCTGGCTTTCAGTGACAATATGCCATGACTACGATGTTTATGTAGGGTTAAGGGTAGCAGAAAAATCCTGAGAGGGCTGCTGGTACATTTCTGACTGGTCTAACCCCAAATCTGGATCAATTACTGATGCCCTCTGAACAAGGCAGAAAAATCAAACATACCTTTGGGCCATATGAAATATCCTGTAAATAGTCTTTGGAAAGGTAAGCATGAGGTAAATTTTGGTTATTATTAATGAGCTGATGTTTGGTTTTGAACTACTGCTTAAACAAGACAAATGTCAGATTATTAGTTTCTGTCAGTAATCATCTAAAGGAAATTTATTTAAAATACTTGTGAAAAATTAATAATAAAAAAATCACTTGTGTTTTAGCAAATCTTTGTGTAAGACCTTAAGAGAAATCTTGTGAAAATACGCAGTTTGCATGAATTGAAATGGAAAAGCCAGAATCCCACCTGCCTAAAACATAAACCTTTACAATGCAGAGAAGGAAGTTACCATTTAGGATTCCAGGAATTTGAGCTATAATTTCAATGTTCTTTCGTCTTTGTTCTAACACATCAGTGCATGTAGAAGTAATAAGGCACCTCTGTATTTCAGTGCGCATCATTTTAGGTCTAGGAGTGCTGAGTGTGAAAATAAATTTTTCTTATGTCGCATTTTAATCAGGATAAAATGACAGTTTTAGAGTCACACAGCGCATATAACAAGATAAGCACTGCTGCTTCAGCACAACTTGTATGTACTGCTAGAAAAGGTATATACGTAGAAAGCAAATGACACCCCTGAAGTTAGTTGGTATACAATGGTTATCTTTTATGTCATTCTTACAACCTTGGCACACATGGTTTATGCTGAAGAATTTAATTTCCTTAGTTTTATATTTTTACAGTCCTTCAAATCCAAGAACAAATACAGGCAATTAAAGAATTTAATAAAACCTAGTATTTTGAGGGGAAAAATTATTAGAAAGCTGAACATTTGTATGAACATTTTATTTACAATACTGTCTGTCCTCTCAAGGTGTGCTCACAAATCTCTCTTGTTGGTAGTGGGAATTGCATATGCTGAAGTAAAGGAAAATTAAGCTTTCATTAGCAGATAATTAATGGATAAATGTAGTATCTCTGTGCTCTGTAAATGAGATGTTAAAGAGGGTTTTCAGAAGCCTGTGTTAATGTTTGTTTGCTTAGCTAGATGTCACATTCTTACTTGTTTTTTTTATTCAATCTATAGTTTTTGAAAACAACAATATGCTTTATGGTGACTGGTGATTTTTGTTTAAACTGATTCTACACATTGCCATGAAAAATTCTCATATCTCAGTACAACTTGGGAATACGATCCATTTCTTTAGATGTAGCTAATAACGCTCCGGACTCTTACTATTGTAATGGTGTTAATTCTTCCCAGTCTCTGTTATGCTGGTCTGGCTTGTGCTAAGAGTTTAAAAAGGCCAGGAACATGAGACCACCGGCATTGCAGGGAAATGACATCTGAAAAACTCCCAGTCTTACAGTCTGCCCTCCTGCTGCTGAAGAGCAATAGCAGACTTGCTTGGGGTTTATTTGTGGATGGCTATTTTCTAAAAAATAACAAATCTCAGAAATAAATCAGTGCAGATCTTTTATATGACGTTTTATCTGCTTTGATTTGCTGGTTGCTGTAGCCTGACTGATCGAAAAGGAGGTGCACTTTCTGTTTTGCTACGGGGAACATGCTTAAGCATATTTCACTTATTGTGGTACACTTGGTACACTTCTGTCCTTCCTCTGCTCTTTGCTTGTACCTCCAAACACTCTCACCACTTTTTACTTTTTTTTTTTCCTTTTTTTTTCCCAAATCCACTTATTTTATAGTCATTACTTGCTACTTAAAGTTCGTATTATTGTTTTGCACCTTGGGTCAGTCATGCAGTTCCTATTTAGTCCTTTCTTTGGAGAGAAGCCTTAGTGACTCCAACAGGTGGTCTGCTCCTGGTTGTGCCGTGTTGACTGCATGATGTCTGTTAGAGAAATGCAGCTGAAATCACTGCACTTGTTTGTCCGCTCCCAATCTGAACTTGTACGCCAAAATCTTGGTCATCAGTCAGGCCCTCTCCAGAAATGCTCTTTGAATTTGCTTTATTACTAGAGTCTCGTCAAGCTACTTGTGTGATGGTCTGTGTGCAAAGTCAGTGCCCTTCTTTCAGCACCCGAAGAAGGCGGTGCAGGAGTGTGTGTGTGACTCTCTGGACAGGCAGGTTGAAAAAAGTCTGCTCTTGACTGGCTTGTGTCTTGCTTCAGTAGCTGAAAGGTGCCGCCTTTATTCACATGATGGACTGTGGAGTGGAGATGTCCTGTTCACGTGTACACATAATGCTGTAGGACTGGGGGAAACGAGATCCTGTGTTTGTTTTTATATCCAGAATCAGCTCTGTTAAGTTGCCAGGTTCCTTACTAGTTTCCTTGAATGCAGAAGCATGTCTGTTTTGCAGGTGTTTTGCTAAAGTTATGTTTCATTGTAAAGAACAGGTCTTATCCTGTTTGATTTAGTTTTTTATTTTTTTTTTTAATGCTACATTCATTAACGGAATCAGATAAGCAATTATTAATAGCCAAACAGCTAACAGTGAAACAAAGATGTCCATATCTTTGATTTGGATTTACGTCTTCGAATGATCTTTTGCTGATCCATGCAAAACACCTCTATTGTGTGATCCTTTGAGTCATCGCTAATGAAGTTGACACACCCATGATGATGGTTTTGGCTTTGACACCTGGAGGAGGACTCACCTAATGGGCTGGAGGGTTTGGTTATGTTCCACATCTCACAGCCTCGTGGTACACTGGGACAGTAGTTGCTGCAGGGAAGCAAGAGAAAATCAACACTGGCATCATTGCTGTTCATCTTCACTCCCACTTTGATTCTGCTCAGGTTCTTTTTAGCTTCTTGCTTCTTTTCCTTAAAGCAGCAGCAGAAGAGCATCATCACTTGGTCTGTGCAGAAAAAAGAATAAAAAAAAAGGACTAAAGATGGCTTTGTAAGTGTGTATCTGAGCTAAAGTAGGTGATACTTTAGGGTTCTTTACTTTGGGAAAGGGGATTTACAAAATCTTTATACTGTCCATTTGAAGCCAATCAGATTTAACCTTGGAATAAATTGAAAAATAAGTTAAGCAAGGATAAGTAGTTATTGGAAAATTGCTAAGGTATATAGTGGACTATCTGTAAGAAAGTCTTTAAAGCAAGATATCTTTTTAAAAGATAGGCATTGTAAATCAACCAGAAGTTATATATAACCAGTTAGGAGACTGGTCCAAATGTAGGTGGTGGTTTCTGTTGAGTTTCTGGTTTGCACTACAGAAAAGCAGTAAGGAAAAGGGGACTTGTTTCTCCTTTTTAAACTACCAATACCTCTTGGCTTTTCTGTCAAATAAATCTTATTAAAGGTGTGTTGTATCTTGACAAGAATGACAAATATTTAAACTGTGTATTTTTACTGTATTTCATTCTTAACTGAAAAGATAGGCTCTCTTCAGGAAAAACAGCCATGCTACTAACTTCTAATTGTGAAAAAAATGTTTAAATATGCTGTTTTTCAATGTTGAGAGAATTTGTTGAGGTTGTAGGATAGGAGAGGAAAGCTCTCTCTCCCTCTCTCAGGACTGCCCAGGTCCTAAGCTTAGATTTAGGGGCACGCCTGGCTGTGCAGACACCAAAGGCTTCATCCTTTCTCCTCTTGCACTGTCGGTTCAGGAAGCAGGAATAATGGATCTCCTGGATGACGGCAGTGATGTTAATTTGAGATTTTGCTTCTGAAATTCTCTTCCCTTCCAGATGGGGAGGACTTCGTGTCATCTGAGCTGGTGCCACTGTGACGGCTGCAGGACGAGACCTGGCTTCGGCCCTCATCCGTCACAGAGTGCCCTACATTTATTCAGCCCTCTGGAAGCATCCTGTTTGTATTGGGCGTACTTAGAAGCTTAGAAGTGATATTAAAATAAGAGTGCCAATAGGCAGAAGGAGCAAAAGCAGCTATAATTTTAGTCTAGAAAACATACAGGAATAACAGAATTGCTGGTGGA
The DNA here is from genome assembly GCA_013400055.1 of Nycticryphes semicollaris. NCBI lineage: Eukaryota > Metazoa > Chordata > Aves > Charadriiformes > Rostratulidae > Nycticryphes > Nycticryphes semicollaris. The sequence continues at coordinate 1,231,893 of VXBJ01002090.1, read as the reverse complement.
GAAGTGGCACGATACATTAAAAGTCAGGTTCAAAGAAGCTAAGTAAATTAACTGTATCATAGTATACCTGTGGATTTCAATTAGAAGGAATATTATAATGTTGTGGTTACAGTATTGATCACTTGGGCAAATAACAACTAATGTGATATTCTCAGAGAATAAAAAAAATCACAATAATAATGAAGAACTTTTTTCTATATAGACATTGTAAACGTCATAAGGACATAGAAAACAGAGCTTTTTTTGGGGTTGGTTTTTTTTTTTTCTTTTTGACACCATGAATTACATTTTAGAGTAAATTACCAAAGAACAAACAAGAGGAGAAAGAGCTTGTGATTTAGGCCTGAGTTACTGTGCTGGACGTGGCCCAAAAGGTAAATATCAAAGAGTCAGTGCAGCAGTGATCACCGTGTACTGGAGCTCAATGTTCTTGTGGGAGGGAAAGAGCCACAGAGGTGTTGTATAAAACTGAGGAAACCTCTCTGAAAGGGGAATAAAATAGACAAAATGTTATATTGCTTGAAGTGTCACAAAGTATCGGGGTGGATTTAGGGTCTCTTTGATAGGTAGTGTGCGTTCTTCTTCCTCAAAATTAGTTTCTAAGCAGACTAAAAAGGAAAAAAAAGAACTAAAAAGACACAATTTAATATGTGTAAGTTACTCCAAGGAAGGAACATATAAAAGAGGATAAACTTTCACAAGATGAACGTCAAACCGTAGTAAGGTATGCCAAAATGATTTTGAAGAAAATTGCAAAAGACATAAAGGTAAAAAAAAAAAACAACTCTCCTGTTTGAAAGACAATAGAAGTTGAAACTACTGGTATATCTCTAGAATCAGTAAGTGAAAGAAATGTGGTAGCGTTGTGCTGATACTCACTACGGAGGAGCTTACAGCTGCTACAGCTTTTTTTTTTGCGGGAGGTGAGGCAAGGAAATGTATCCAAATTGAAGCAGAGTAGTTTTGGGCTCAATAAATGTAATTTTTCTGAAATTCTGAGGACAGATGCTGCTTACCCAGCAGTTTCAATGACACAAATATGGAATTGCCAAATTATTAACAGGAGTATGTGTGCTAGGTGTTAGTAGTGGAGGGATGGAAGGTGGCTTTTTGTGTTGCCAGACTAGAGTGTCTGTGGCAGGCAGGCTGTTGGCAGTAGCATGAAGGTTAGGGGGGTAGGCACAGGGGTACGTGTCAGGAAAGATTGTCATTGTGGTTTTGTAGCCCTGCTTCACTATCCCACTGAAGGAGTCAACATAGGGCGCTGGGATGCTGTCTGCAGCTTCTCCAAGAAACACGATCCACTGCCATCACCACTCCTCTTACAAAATTTAGGAAGTGTGCAGTAAGTGGAAAAGTTCCCTTCTGAGAAGGATGTGAAAATTAAAGTTTGCAGAGTAAAGAGATTTTCCCACTAGGGTCTTAGAAGATTAGTCTGAGAAGATGACGGACAGGGTTGGCTTATTCAAGCAGAAAAATCCTTTGCAGGTCAATAGAAAAAGGTTGTAACAATGACTGAAAGATAAAGTAGCAGGTGAAATTCTGTGTGAATAAATGGTAAGTAATCCATTTAGGGAGGAAAACCAGCTGTGATGGAAGTGGTCACTGAGCCACTTTCCATCATGTACCAGCAGTCCTGGCAAACTGGGGAGGTCCCGGCTGACTGGTGTGCAAATGTGACGCCCATCCACAGGAAGGGTCAGAAGGATGATCCGGGGAACTACAGGCCTGTCTGTCTGACCCTTGGTCCCTGGGAATGTCATGGAACAGGTCATCCCGAGTGCCGTTATGCAGCTCATGAAGGACCATCCAGGTGATCAGGCCCAGCCAGCACAGGTTCATGAGAGGCAGGTCCTGCTTAACAAACCTGGTCTCCTTCTATGACAAAGTGACTTTGCTTAAATACGGGATAGATTTCTTGTTATTTGTAACAGGCCCAGTAAAGAGATGTTCATTTAGTTAAGTATTGACTGATTTCATAGGAAGCCAAGCCAATTTAAAATTTAAAAATGTCTAAATGAAACTTTTCCCCTCAAAAATTAAGTTTTTCAAAGTCACTTTGCAAATCACTTCTCCCAGCCCTTGCAGCTGTGGGGATTCACAGGCTCTGGAAGTTGGCTATATTTAAAAAGTGTCATGATTGATGTGTCATACCATAACTACCAAGAAACATCAGGGAAAACAGTCTAGTGAGCAGCCCACAACACTGACCAAGCCATTTCAACGTCTCTTAGCTTGTAAAGTTGTCTGTGATCATTGAATGGGCAAAAAATCCGTAGGTTTTTTGACATGTAATGGTATGGGGTGATGTTTAATAACGTTTTATGTTAGAGGTTAGAAGCCAGCTCTAAAAATCAAGCTAGCAAATGGCACTCCACGTGCAAATCAGTAGTGTAAAGGCAAGGTATTTAAATGTTAATTTTTATGAGGGGTGAAAGAGGAAGAAGATACAAGGTGAAAGCAGAGGTAATGCTTTCTTGTGAGGGGAACAGAGGTAAACAGTCATGCAAATGTCATGCATATTAGCCAGAGTTCTATTAACACTTTGCTTTATTTTCTCATTCCCATGCTTTCTGGGACTGGAAGAGAGAGGGCCTTGTCTCCCCCCCCTTCCTGTGCAATAAATAGTTAATAACGTGAGCATTTTCAATGTCCTGGGACAGTCCTTTGAGTTAACCATTAACACAGGAGACACACATTGTCAACTGTTTCAGCCTCTTTCTGCAGACTGGCACAAGTGTTCTAGTTCGTGGTTGGCAATTTCACACCCAGAAGGGTTTCTGTTAGCCAAAAGGTCTAGGTTATTATTATTGTTTTCTGAATGTCAGCATAGATTCTATAGGCTCTGGCAGAAATGATGAGGATGATTGGCCTTCCCTGTGCCTGAGACCTGACTGTTGCACAGATTTAATGGTTTCCATCAGTTAAACTAAATAAATATGTATAATGTATCTATAATATGCGCATATAGAATTAATGAAATCTGTATAATTTGTTTGTTTCTGCCAGACTACCAAAAGCTTTGGTAACACGTACTGATGTCCGATGCCTTAGCAGAAGTTGCAGTAACTGTATTTACTTAGCATTATTTTTTTGGATGGGCATGTTGACTGCTGTAAGTGACATCAAACTCAGGCTGAAAGTTTCCAAACTGAGACAAGCTCTGCCAAAACAGAAATAATTCTGTTATTGTTGAACTCTAGATGCCTAACATGCAACTCTCAAACAGCAGGGCTGTGTTTTGGGAAATACTGATCAACTGGGACCCAGAAGCAGGCAACAAAAAGACGATGCTGGCTCCAAATGGCAAATTCCCTTCTCTGAAAGGGCAAAATGAAAGGAGGTGAGGGATGTTTACAGAGTGCTTGTTATTCCTCTTTCCTTACGCACTTCTAAGTACACAGTTTCCTATTTGCAAGGATTTCTCAGCTAGGTAAGACTTACATATCTTGCAACTGATCAAGCTAGAGGAAAATAAAGAGAGGAATAAGATCAGCATGGCTAGTAAGAATGAGAATGATTCTGGAGCATTCCATCCAACTTTGATTATATTTTGCAATTTACTGTAAATACCCTTATGATACTTCCATACTTTTGGGGGAATTCTTCAAACTTTTGCTTAACAAACTTCCATGGGAATTTATATGAATAATGACTGTGGGATTCTTGATGTGAAAATAATTATCCTCCTACTGGATGCTACCTCGTCAGCCTGTCTAGTACTACCACAGATTTCTGTGTGTACTTGGCTAAGCCAAGCCTTGAAAAATGAAGCCGCATGAGGCTGCTTTGCTTTTCCTCCGTCCTAAGAACTGCGTGTTTTGAGAAAGGGCAAACTTCATTCCTACACCTGGGAATCACGGAATTGTAGAGTCATAGAATGGTTAGAATTGGAACGGACTCTAAAGATCATTGAGTTCCAATCCCCCTGCCATGGGCAGGGACACCTCCCGCCAGAGCAGGTTGCTCAAAGCCCCATCCAGCCTGGCCTTGAACGCTTCCACAATTGGGGCATCCACAGCTTCTCTGGGCAGCCTGTTCCGGTGTCTCACAGCCTTGAAATGACAAAATCACTCACCTTTTTTCTTCTTTCTTCCCCCTCCTATTTTTTTCTGATTAACATCTTGGATGTGTTGTTCGTTCATTCTCTTTTGTGTCTGCTGGTGTCACTGCTTGGAATAAAAATCTACGAAGAAAAATACCTCCTTGCTTGCATTGAAATGATAATAATGCTTCTAATAAATGCTCGTTTGCTTCCTTTGCTCACTGGTAATTTAAGGAATCAGTATCTAAGGATAATCCATAATGGGGAGTCTGGGCCTGTACAATGTGACACAATGATGTTGTCCACTCTGAAATACTTAAAGGGTGGGTGTCAACAGAAGGGACCAGTCTTTTTTCAGTGGTGCCGAGCGAGAGGACAAGAGGTGACGGGGACAACCTTGTACATAAGATGTTCCACCTAAATGTGAGGAGGAACTTCTTCACTCTGAGGGTGACAGAGCACTGGAACAGTCTACTCAGAGAAGCAATGGAATCTCTGTCTCTGGAGACATTCAAAACCCCTTGCCTGGACGAGTTCCTGTGCAACCTGCTCTAGGGAGGACCTGCTTTGGCAGGGGCCTTTGACTAGGGGTCCCTTCCAACCCCATGTCATTCTGTGATTCTGTGACATACGAACAATGTGGACTTTGCTGCTGGCACTGTGCTAACTGGTAGGGCCACATTTCTCCCAGTGGGAGTGCAAGCAAGGCTGGCAAATAGAAGAGGGTAAGTGCTGACCACTGTGATTCTGGAAACAGCAATGGCTGCAGGGCATCTGTGCTCCCAGTCTTGCCTTCAGGGACATAAAAACTCACATTTACCTAGTCAAGAAACAGACGTGTATCAATAAAATAAAGCCAGAGTGTAATTAAACAATGAAATATGACAAACAGTGCATTTCTAGGGAATTACAACATGCCTTGGGTGGAGTTATAAGGCACGAGGCCAAAGGTTGGATGGCTTCATTCACCCAAGACACATAGAAAACCCCTAATGCTGACACTGCTAGAGACAGGATGAGTGGGATGGTGTGGGCAGTCTTCCTGCATGCAGTTTGGAATCCAAGTTTTGATCTTAGCCCACTTGGGTACAGAACTGCGTGCATCTCTTGCATGCCTTTTGCTGTGTATGGACTCAATTGGTTGACCTACTGGGGCTGCAGAATGGTGCTGGCACATCTGACCGGCTAGTCACTTGTGCAGCACCCAAGTAGATCTAATGTGGGGAGCAGAAAGTTTTACCCTGGATTAAGGCAGTTTTTTCCAGCCTCTGTGCCTGCGCTGGGATTTACATGAGTAGAGCTCAAATGCAATGAGAGCAGCTGCTAACTCTGATATGGGGAACAAGGAACTGGGAAAACGATCCCTGGAATGCTATAAGCTGACCTGCCGAGGGATCTGTGCTGAGGCTAAGGCTAGGGAGACTTGAGGTGACATATATGGGTTAGCAGACATCCTGTGACTGTGGACCTGGCCAGAGGGGCCCAGGGGGTGAGCTGGAAGCCAGAGTTACCTTGTCCAGTGAGGTGGGACAAATGATAAGTGAGACCATTCCAATGCTTTTCAGTGTGGATGATTAAAACATGTGTGTCATACCACCAGGTGGTACTATGCAGCGGTGGCTACTATTGTCCTTCTGTACAGGGGGCTGTGAGATTTCAGGGAGCTGTGGGTGGGATGGCCAGATTCGTAATTCCCCTTCATGCTGATCTTCAAGTCACCTTTCGAAGGATGTGAAACTTTATCCAAGGGGTGGGTATGAGGCAATGTTTGCATGTGCAGCGTTTTTCTTACCCTGTGTTCTTCCTCTGGCATTTAGCATTCTCCTTCTTACCTTCTGGCGTTTGGCTGAAGGGATGGAAGACTTCTGACAAGGTGGAAGACTTCTGCTGAAAACTACAGCTGGCAGAAGGGTGTCATCTCTCAGTGAGGGGCAAAAGCCAAACCTGGTGCACTAACTGCAGTGGCACCTCCCAGGAGGGTGCCAGAGTAACAGGCTCTTGGAGAAGAGGTCTTGTGAGGTGGCAGCTTTTATGTCATGCTGGTAATAAAGTGTTCAAAGACGGAACATGCTGATTCACAGAAACTGAGATTGTTTGTGGGAAAGGGTTGGCTTTCACAACTATCTTGACTTGAAAACTTTTGGCGAAAAAAAGTTTTGGAACTGTCAGAATGTTTTGGTAGTTTCTAACTGAATGGCTTTCTCATTCAAAATTACTTTTTGTTTTGGAAATTAAATTTAATAGCATATTTAAGAAGTTGCATTGAAAAGATATGTTTTGAAATTGCCAAAGCAAATTGTTGGCCTTGAATTCTGTTTTTTTTTTTTCTTTGCTTTATGTCTTTAGCTTTGAAAATTTTAATAGTTTAAACCTTTCCTCCCACTTTGAAGTGTGGAAAAAATATTGATATCTAGAAAGCCATTTATTATTTCTCTCTCAGTTTAACATAATGGACTGTGCCACTTTAACATGGGGTAGCCCCATTTAAAAACAACAAGTTTCTAATAAATTCACTCAAAAAAATAAATAAAACCATTCTATTGCTTCATAAGCCACCTTTTACTGCTGTAATTAGTCTCCCACAAGTACAACCAGGTTTTCTGATTTTAGGCTTAAAATGATTACTGCTGATTGTAATGCACTCAAAAGAAACCAAATACAGATGGTTAAGTTTGAACAATGTTTTTCTCACACAGTATTTAACGTTCAAGAAAGTCATAAAACAAAGAAGTCCCAATTCGGTACTGTGCAGCATGTCCTGCTGATGTGTTTATTTCTGTTGCCTGGATTTTAATCACTGGGATGTGCTCACTTCAAATGTGATGCTAAACATTGCCTGTTATTATAATGCATTTCCCAGGAAAGTGCATTCTGACTAGCATGCAAAGCGCAGGAGAAAAACATAGGGGGATTATTATTATTTTATTTTTATTTTATTTTTTTTTTTAAACGTGGCATTAAGAAAAACAATGGTTCATTCTTTCAAGCCCTGGATCCTGAGTCCTATTTATGCCGTTACCGGTTTGGCAGAGGGAAAGGGCCTCCCAAATGAGTGTGAATTACGGTTGCACCTACGGCCTCGCAGCGCCGGCGTGCCATGCTCTGAGTGTCAGCTCAGCTCCTCACAGCTCACTCCCAGGCTCTCTGCCACCACCCTGCCAGGAAGCCTCACGGGGTGGCTCACAGCCTGACCAGTCTGCTTAGTCAAGCCTGCAGGGATGGACTCCCAGTCCCCATCAGCCCTGTGCAGACATTGGAGACGTCGCTATGCTGTTTCCTAAGAGCAGTGGTTTGCTGCGGAGTTCTTGACTGTAATTATGTCCCTCGGTAACCACTGGGCAGCGAGATGTGAGTCAGTTGACTAATTCCAGTCCAGCAGCGGTTGTGTTTTGGTGGTGATGCAGATTTCTGGAGCAGTGAGGGAGTTATACAGTGGAGCCTCCTTACTGACATCCTTAGATTAGCTGTGCTCGCTGGTTCAGCTTCTGTGACAGGAGGGCTCCTTGTTGCAGTGATGTCGGGGTGCTGTGGTGACGTAAGACGTATAGAACAGATATGATTGATTGCTTTTTTCTTTATAACACTGTTGGCACCCTTATAGTACTAGATACAGGCTCAATCTATTGCATTGAAATGATGGTGGATGGTGAAGGTGGGTGGAAGGTAAAGCAGAACAGCTACAGGAGAAAGGTGGCAGCTTTCCACTTTGCCTGTATTACTCAAACTAAGACAAAATTTGTTTTTTATTTATATATTTATTTTTTGCTAGGACTGGCCATAACCTTGGCATCAGCTCTGTCTCCGTCAAGCGTAAAAGCTGCTCATTCTGTGACTCTCCCCACTCTTAGTGCCTTTCAAGTATTTTTAACCTGGGAAACTTCATGACAGTAATATCTTGCAATGTAAACCGTTATTGTCCTACACGGCACGCTCGGGACTTTATCAGTAGAGCAGAACACTGAAAACGGAGGGTTGGCAGATTTGCTGCCAGGTGGGTTGGGTGCCTCCATGTCATTAGTCCGTGTTACACACCTTACTGAAGCCCAGCGCTCCCTGCTTAGCACGGAGGTTGCAGAGAAAGGAAAGCAGTGCTGTTGGCAGAATCACCAGCTAGTCTCTCTCGTCTGTGATTTCACGATGTTTAAGGCACAGCGGAGCTTTTTTGTCATTAGTAAGGGTCAGTATGCAGAAAACAGATCTCACGAAGTGCTGGTGTACTGTGTCACCCTGCTCCATCTTCATTTCAGTATCACCCACTCCTGCCTTGCCTGAAAAGTTACACGCTCTGCAGGATGCCTTGGGAAGACGGATTGTTTTCATTTGCAGAGAGGTTTGCAGCAGAGCACTTTTAAAATGACATTGTAAGGAATTGCTACAGTGCAAGACCTGCTCTGACTTTTATTTATATAAAAAGAGATCAGGGTTAGGATTTTTAGTTGGAAGAAACCCATGATTTTACTAGGACAGGGGGGCTCATTCTTCTCTCTTGGCATGCCGTGCTCTCTGCAATCTAGCTGAGAGGCAATAAAGGCGGTAATAAAGTGGCAATCAAAAACAATGCTTCAGTAGTCCTGAGCTGCAGTTTGTGGGATTTCATTTGGAACTTATTTACCTAACCCCCGCCCACACAGCTATCTGTCTTGGGCACCTACAGGAGTCTCCTCTTTGGAATACTTATCTTAAATTTAGTTCTTTCTCACAGCGGCCTGGAAGGCTTTATTGTTAGGAAGGGGAAATGCAGAGAGGTAAGGGTGTATGGGCACTGCAGGTACAGAGTACAGAGATGGCAGTAATGACTCTGGAGCCAGGAGCAATACGTTTGCATCAGCATCACATTATACCAGGTTAACTGACCTTCCTAAGAAGAAACCTGTATTTCTCAGGGAAGTGCTCCTATTGGAGAGGAATAACCTCGTGCACCAGTATAAAAGTGGATATGCCTGAGTGATTTATCTCGCAGCAGCTGAACGTACCTCCTGGGGTCTCTTCCAACCGGAATGACTGTGTGATCCTGTTGTCCTACCTTTCATAAGTCCCAAGCTATTGCTGCAGCCACTAGGCAGTCCTTCCCTTCACCCCGCGCCCAGGTTGGTTGGCTACACCGACAGTAGGACAGTAGCCGACACTGACAGCAGTGTTTCTCACCTGGTGTAGTACAATGGAGCAAGTGGTTCGGGATGAAATTGATGTATTTGAGGCATATAATAAAAGCAAGATATGCATGAGCTGGTCATAATTTTCTCACGTTCTGTGAGCATCACCAAGCTTCTTGATTGCTACTTTGCGATTAGGTACCAGGACTTTCAAGGTCTTGCTTCTGACCTAGCTGGGACTAGTTCACAGCGTTACTGGCTTTTACAATCTTGAGTGGATAGGTTGGATGCTTCCTGTTATTCTTCAGGATGGCAAGTTTGACGTATACTTTCTGATATATACTATACTGGCTTTCATGCCAGTAGATACTGACCTGGATATGGCGAAGAAAGGCTGAAAAGAGGATTGGATGATCCCAAAATTCAAAATTACACACACAGAAGAGGCTTGTTTCTCAGTTTCCTCTGTTTTACATTACTGCTCTGGAAGTCCTTTTCCTTTCCCCTCTCTGTATTTTTGCAAATATCTTCTGTGGGGCAGGAACATGTTTAAAGGATAGAGCTGAATAGCTATTGATAGAAATATGCACAGGTAGTCTTTTGTCTCTGGAGGCTAATAGATTCAAGGCCCTAGGCTAATTGTTATATACCTAGCTGATGGAAAATTGGGACACAGTTGACTATGATTATGAACTTGTGCACAGCATTTCTTTCAGTTTTCACTCTTCCAAAATAAGGGTGGGATTCTGTGTTCCTTGCTCAAGCAAAGTCCTGCTGTGCAACTGAGTCAAGGCAATGGGCTGTTGCCTGAATGAAGACTGCAGCATTTAGCAATATAGGGCCAAGCAGATTTTCTACTCTTTATTAGCTTACTTTCTTGCTGTGGGATTTGAGCACATCCTAATCTTGAATACATTTCTCTTTGTAACGTACTTTGGGATGGAGGAAAACATTAGCTTCCCAAATCTGCCTGTAGGGAATTGACATGGGGAGAGGTGAAAAACTTTAAAACATTCAGGTTTCCAGTGGTACAGATGGGACCTTTACTCAGGTGCCTCACTCTCACAGCCAATGGCTAGAAACTTTTAAAAATGCCCTTGGAGGTGTCTTGTTGAAAATCAGCGACGTGGCAGAGCAGGGACTTGAACCCACCCTGCTGTCCCGGATGCTTAGCTAGCGCTGCAAATGCTGGTTTATCCTTCCTGTCCTAACACTGTACTTAGTCCTGTCACTGCTGCCTTTGATTTAGAAGGGCCGCTCTGAATAGAAAGACTGTACTCAGGGTGAGTAATGGTGGTGAAATTAGTCTGTCTTTTTAGTAGCTGATTTTATAAGCCTGAAAAACCTGGCATCTTCACAAATTGTGAATCAGTGCATCCAGCTACAGATGTTATCCTCTGCAAACTGAGGATCCCGTACCCAGCCGTACTGCTGTCGAACGTGATTCCTATTTCTATGGCATCCAGAAGATACTTGCTTTCTCTTTGTGGAAGCAAAAGATCAGAGAAGGTAAAAAGCAAACTAGAGTAACACAAAGGAAGGGGGAAAAAATGTGTTCAAAAGACCTCTGTCTCTCCCTGGCTTCCTGCTCCCCTCCCCTGCCCCCCCGCCTCCTCTTCCTTCTGTCTCTAAGGGTTAAATATGCAGAGGGAAAAAATTGCTAGACTTTATGTCTGTGCTTGGTGGGAACTATTAAATTACGGCTGGATGTTTTTAATTATGCCACACATAAATGCCTGAACACAACAGCGTTTTAATCCAAATGTGAGCCTCATTTATGTGTGTTCTGTGTTTGCTCTGAAATGCACTGGCTGGCACTTGTTTGTGGTGGCCCCTTTGTGGCATTGTAACAGTGTGGGGTTTCCCCCCTNGAGTGCTGGCGAGGGGGAAAGGAAATGGGTAATAAAACAGAGAGCTAAGCGGCTCACTGGAGCCAGCGATGCTGGGATCTGGTTAATTGCTCCGAAATGAAAAAGATTCGGGGGTTTTCATGAAATCCCATAGGTGCATTTGCCAAGCCTCAAATATTAGATTGAATTACAGTTCCTAATTCCTCCCCCCCTTTACCCACAGCCATGTGTCTTATTTCTTCCTAAGGCTTGTCCACTTTTCAGAGAAATGAATATAAGAGAGAAGCTGAGTAAGGACTGTCTGCCTGCTTGTTTTACACCTTCCCCACCTACGTCTTTTCCTAATCCTACCTTTTATTAAAAAACAAGAAACCCACCACTCTCTCCTCCAGTGTATCCCAGTCTGCTTGTGGATTTGAGGTTGAAATGCTGCCTATGGATTCTGCCTCACAAGGGGCTGCGGGGAAGGCGTACCAAGGAAGACTGTCTCTGTCCCTTGTTCTCTACACCCACGCACTAGCTAAGCAAAATATAATCCCTTTCTGCAAAGCCACCAAGACTTGTTTTTTTAAAAGGGGCTTTGACCTGTCTGTCTCATTTTCAGGAATAATTTTACATTGGCAGTCAGTTGTGCCAGCTTTTTTACTATCCCACAAAGGGATTTCAGCACCTGATTTGTGGGTGTAAGGGGACTTCACCGGGAAATTACGTCAGTGGCGTGGCTCAGAGGAGTAGCTGTCTCCGAGATCAAATCCTTAAATGGCAGGATTGGCACCCACAAAATTGAAGCTGGAGCTGAGGCGCTCCTGCTTATAAATTATATCCACAAATTAAGATGCAAGCTCCTTTTCTGACAGGTAGTGTGTTTTGTTAACCAGTGAACAATGTATATTTTCTCAGTCTGGATGTTTCGAGAATACAAAAAGTGCACCTTGGTTATGAGGCTGGTATCTGATCCAAGTGTTGTTTCTCTTCTTGTGAGGAACTGGAAATCTTTCCTCTTTCTTCCACCCCGGAGCTGGGAAGGCCCTCTGAGTCACCTAGGTCTGTCCCAGCCTTGGAACAGACCTTTCTGCTGGAAATTTCTCTGGCATGTGTTTCTGAGCTGATCACTCTGGTGCTCTCAGCATCCTCCCCCAGGCAGCTAATTCCAATGCACTTCTTCAGGGACATTTTTTTTTTGTCTTTTGCTTCAGTTGTGTTTTGGGTAAAGGTGTTCCTCACTCAGCTGGCTCAGTCCTTCCATCCTCCTTGAAGGTGTTGTCTCCTACATTCCTGTGTTATTTCTCACCTTCCTCATAGCATTTATCGGTGGAAGCTCCCTTGGAAATGAGCGTGTGAAATGTTTCTTCAAAATTTGCATGCACATTAGCAATTAAATGTGAGTTCCCACTTTCAGTCTGCTGTGATTATTTTAAATCATTTAAAATTAAAAGCCCCATTTCCCACTCGAAGGCAAGAAGGGTTTGAGCCACTGTTTAGCTGGCACTGTCTATGCAGCTCCTCATGCAGCCTGTGCCATTAGGCACTAGTCCGGGCTGCCGAGCTTAAGACAGCAGAGCAACTAAGGGCATGCTCTAGTAAAGCATGCTTTGATACTTCTGCTGTTTCCTTGTACGTGATCTCATGATGCATTGCTGTGGGGAGATCTAACTGTTCTGCCAACTCGTTTTCAAGAACTGTTTTCAAAGAGAATGGTTTTAAATTGCTCACTTGGGGGGTCATTTATTGTCTATTTTTTTTAGTGCTGGGTCCTCAGGCAGTTGAGGGTGAAATCTCTATTGTTCACCCCACCTCCAAAATGATCAGAAATCACGGATTTTTATTTAGCCACCCACTGTCTTTTGACCTGAATACTTCAATTTTTATTTCCCACCCAGTCCCTTCCTAATGTTAGCCACAGCCTTCCCATCTCTCTCTCACCCTGTAGGGTAAGGAAATGTGGTTTCATCCATGAATGACATTAATGCCATTGTGTGAATCATTAGTGGATCCAGCATCACAAGCCCTAGGGGATCAAATACTTGCAAACCACTAGAGAGGAATTCTAATATCAAATACGTGGCAGGAATCATCCTAGCTCGAAGAAAACAAAACAACCCCATTTAATACCCGGAGAAGGTCATGGTGCTTGGAGAGAGCGGGAGATCTTGTGTAATGGCCTCGAGGGGCCCAGTGGCAACCATCCTGTCCACAGCCCCTCTTCCCTCCTCTCCCCTCCTCCCTGAGCGGCTCCCTTTCCAACCAACTAACCAGTTCCTTCCCACTTGTGGCATGTAATGGCAGTATTTGAAGCCCTGGCGAGGCTGTTGCCTTGTTCTTCCTCAAAACAAACAAACACAAAGTCAAGATGAAGCATGATTAACTCAGAAAGAAGTTAATAAAGACAGAAACTGAGCTTTTGTGGTGGGGCAGGAGAGGAAGAGCTGAACACCTGCTGCTCTGCTGCAGTGCCATCTTGATTGCCCCGGAGGCTGCTGTTAATTCTGACTTTGCTGGCCTCTGTGCGAGTGTTTCTGCTTTGCCTTAGCTCTAGGTAGAAGAGAGCTCCGGGATTGTCTCTCAGCCCAAAGAAAGAGCATAAGATGTAACCTTGTGATTGCTTGCTGGCATCTCTGGTGATCCCAGCACTTAAGTAGGTATTAAAAAAAATTATATATTTTGGGGGGGTGTCTAGTAGCAGGTGCTCACATTTGAAAATTACATCAGCTGAGATGTAAACACATGAGGCATGTGTGGCTGTTGGCTCCTGCAGTATGCATTACCTGTGTAAGAATGGGAATACTGTGCAAAAGTAGAGAAAGCAGGTGGGAGTTAATAAATATGGACAGTCTATCCAAGTAATTAACTGGTATAGCTAGATCCTGCTTTGGCGCAAGTAGGAAACCTAGGGATGTGTAAAACATCTTAAAGTAGCTATTGAAATATTTATTTAAAATTATATTTTTTTTTTCAAGAACCTACTTTTCATTTCTCTTCTGTTGTGCTCTGTGGATTAAAGTACTGGTATATAAGAATCTCTGGTCCGAGAGCATGATGGTGGAAGCAGAACTGAAGGGAAGGCTAGATAATTTCATCAAGTATACAGAACAAGCTTGGAAGAATTTGAAATCAGCTGGGTTGGTTTTAATTGTCTTCAGGTCTGAAACTCTTTACAAAGTAAACCTGATCACTTGCATTGGAGTTCTTACACTGCACCTCCAGAGCTAACAGAGGTGACAAAGCCAAGGAGAGCGGAACAGTTAAAGTCTGTATTCTGAGAAATATCAGGTAACACTCAGAATTCTCAAACTCTTCGATGCTGACATCTGTAAACCGAGATTTGGTAAGTTTACTTTTTGAAGATCACTACCGCAGTGAACTTGTGAGTTCTCTGGTAACTGTGAAGGTTTTGCCAGCAATGATGTCAGACTCAGAATTAGAAGTATATGTGCAACAGATAAGATAAAAGGTGCCTTTTTTCTTCTTTGAACATTGAGAGTTTTCTGGTTGTAGTTTCTTGGACTTGTTGAAGTTCATACAGGATAACACACACTGGTTTGGGATGGGAAAAATAATCCTTCAGGCACAACAACAAAAAAACCAAAATAAAGAGAAAGCATCTCCTATCCATACCTCAAGTGTATGGAAGATTGATTTTCTGTGTGCATGATTAAATTTATTAGAGCAAAAACTTACTGAAAAAAAGAAAAATGATAAAAATAATGTTTAATCCATGCATATGGCTACTACAAAGTCTTTTTGAATAATGGTTTTTTTTTTCTTTGCACATCAGTGTTATTGCAAAACTGGAAATGAATCAAAGGAGTCTTTTGATTGCTGCAGGAGCCTCAGGAAGCTAAGTACTGAGATGAGAATAGGTGGTGGTTTCCCAAACTGTGAAACTTACATAAAATAGGGGCTGAAAATGTCTGTATAAGGTAATAGATAGGGACAAGCCCTCGCTGGTAAAACTTCTGATCAGGAGCAACAATGTTCCATTATTTATCAAGGACTTGGAAACCCTATGTTGTTTTAAAAATTTAACTAGATACTGTTCCTAACTGGATACATCTTCTAAATACTGTATCTGTTGCTTATTTCTACAGTAGCTTATACCTACTATAGTATAAATAGTGAAAATATAAACAGTAGCCAAGGCTTTTTAAAATGATAATTTCTATTAACAAGGTACAACATAAACAGACCTTAAGGTCTATGAGCATTCCTTATCAAGAAGCAGCTTATATGATAACTGAATAGTTTCATGGTTTCTAAAAAGCTGTTTAACTCAATTGACTTAAAGCAACTCCTGTCAAAATCAGAGGGAATTTTACCAGTGGAAACAGAACTAAGCCCAAAAGAGATTATTTTTTCAGCACCTTTGCAACTTTTCATCTGGCACCGTTGGAGCCAATGGAAAGAGTTTCATTGACTTTGGTGCATAAAGGGATGTTAGCTGTGTAACCTAAGATATCTCGTGTGTGCCAAAGAATAAACGAAATTTAGAATGAGACCTTTAGAATGAGACCTACAGTTTTGCTGTAATGGTGATGATATAATACTCAAGAGCCAACAACTAATAACCTCTTCTTAAAACAAGAATCCATCATGAATGCTCTAAGACCAAAGGGAAAATTTGCCTCTGGCCTCTGGGATTCCCTGCTGGGCAATGAAAAGAGGAGCTATATCATGCAGAAAATGATGAGGAAAGAGGAAAAGCCCTCAGGAGTAAAAAGCCTCTTTCCTTCCCTGCTCCCCCCGCCCTCCCTCCTCTCCTGGCATGGCTATCTTCACTGCTTGTGCAAAATTCCATTGAGAAAAACTAGTTCATGATAGAACAAACTGAGAAAGTGCTAGTTCAGGCGGCCTCTTCTTTCCTTTCATGGCTTAATGGCAACTGAAAATGAAAGGATTATTTAAGGCCACTTGGGCAATATTAAATACTGCCTATTGTGTGAGCCTGGGATCACATGTAGCCTGGAAACCAAAGGCAGCAAACCACATTCGGTTAGTGTAGGTGAACACCCAGGTTATGAAACAGGGGTTCTAGAATTGCCTGTTTTGAAGATGGATATGAAATAAATAGTGGTTTGCAGTCAGCCTTTCTGAGGTCTCGCAGGAATAGCCGTGTTACCCAACGCTCCAGAAAATAGTGTCTTAGTGGGTGCTCGCAGCCCCCTCCACCTTCAGTGGACTTCTGCTGAAGATACAAGAAGTCAAAGTTAAATCAAGTTCATTTTTCATTCTGTGTACTGATGTGGGGCAGAATTGGGAATTGTAAATTCTTTGAAAGTTGTACCCTGTGTTTGTTGCCCCTTTCAGAACAACGGAAAAGCTTTCTTCACCAAATCTGTTCTTCTGTGCTTTCCTGTATGTTCATTAAAGGCTGTGGGTCCAATGCAAACAGTTTTCAAGCCTTTGGAGAGCTGCTGGGAAACACATTTCACAGCCTGGCAGGACCTGGTGGAAATAAGAACTTGAGTGAGGGTGCATCCCTATCTGTGCTGGGACAGTGAGTGTCTCACTTTGGCTTTTGCTTTCTCCCTATCAGCTAAAGGTTCTAACTGCTCGGTGTCTCCAGTTCTGGACCAGTACAGGTGTACCAGTGTCAATTCATCTTTGCTGCAAGAAAGCTGAAATTGGAGAAATGAGCTGTATATTAACCTGCTGAAATGAGGTACACACTTCCTCTGTTACCATGTGGATGTGAGTCACCTCGACAGAGGCTTACTGTCAGACCTCTCAATGTTCTTAAATTTATTATCTGCCAATTTGATTGTGCCCATGGAGCTTTGCAATTCTTGGGGGTCATGTCTGTAAGAAAGAGCAGGGGCATGAATGTGCATATCTAGTGTAAAGCAGCGTAGACATCCCTGAACCACCATCAGGTGAGATAGCTTGGGATCTGAAAGCTTTAGCGAAGCTCCAGAGCTAAGATAATTAGTCCTTCTGGGGATGGGAGATGAACACAGGCAGAGTTTGCTTTGGTGCTGCACAGTATGAATGTGATTGCCACTTGTAAGGTCCAAGCTCGTGATGGTGCGTGATACTGTGTCAGAAGAAGATCGGCAAAAATTTTCTTAAAAATAGATCTGGAAATCTCTGCATTAGATGGTGCGTGGTATGAACTGACATTTGTTTGGATCAATTGGGTGGAAGGATTTCATGTAAATCTGAGAACTTGCAGTTTTAACATACGTGGTTTATGGGAGGCCACTGGTCTTGTAGTAGCCTGTAGAGGAAGATGGTTCACTGATACTGTCTGGAAAACGACTTAAGCACAGAAATAAGCAGCAGAAAACCACTGCTTTTCTTTTTTTTTTTTCTTTTTCTTTTTTTTTTTTTTTATACTTGGGAGACCGTGTAGGCAGGTGGTCTCCATCCCAAATTGTGCTAACTGATTCTGCAGTCTGTGAACCCCTGTGCTTCAGGAACCTCATTGTTAGTGGTCCTATGTAAGAGCTTTCATTAGGGATGGACATTACCTGACGTTGGTAATCATGTGGGACTAGTGACTCTCTTCCTGCAAGATTAGGTATTCTTCACCTGTGAAGAAGATAAAGGCCAAATCGAAGATCCTTCCCAAACATTCTGGCCATGTTACACTGGATGTTCTCCAGTTACAACTCTGGGTTCTTGAGAGTTTAGAACTGAGCTTACAAAAGGTACAAAGAAATGATTTAAACAAGCAATGGGGACTGGGAAGAACATACCTCTGCCCAGAATACACACAGAATATTTCGTTTGTGTCTTCCCACTCACTTTGTCTCTGGTAAACCCCTACAGCTTGTTTTTTCCTTGTTTGTTACAGTTTTGGATGTCTAGCTGCAGTGATATTTCCTATTCTGGATATTTTGAGTCTTACTAAGAACACAAAAAATTTGTGGAATGAGAATTTCTGTGATTTCCATGTACAGATGTTGGTGGAGAGTTCCTGATATTTAGATGTTGGCTACGTAAAAAACCTCTGAACCCCAGGCTAAGGCTTTTCAAATGGGCCCAGGCTCACTTTCCCCTTTTATCTGACCTTTATTCTTTCAGGCTAGGAGACATTCTTTCCCATGTGTTAAGGAGCAATTTGTTTCCTTCCCAGTCTGGATATACAGCAGTCTCCTGAGTTATTTTGTCTAAGGTCCTTGTAAAAAGAAGCAGGAATTTTTGTTCCCCCTGTCTCACACAGAAGTGAGGGTGGTGTTGTCTTTGCTTTGAGCAGTGGGGAGGAGAAATTCCTTCTTGACAGTTGAAAGGACATACAATTCAGAAATATAAATATGTAAAGGAGGGTGTGGGGGGGTCATTATTATATCACACCAGTGTAAATCAGCAGTGGGGTCAGAGTACTATATATTACATCACTTCACGGGAAATCTACTTGCCCCATGCTCATCTTTTCTCAAAGGAGTTCAGCTCCGTTATGTCCCGAATTCTTGTTGGACTGCTCATCTCATGCCAGAGCATTCTTTGGAAGGAAACCCAGGCCAAAACAAAGCAGTGGCAGGCTTCAGCAAGTCCCACAAGCAACTGGATGCACTGAATTGAGACAAGTGCTGTGGAGAGCCCTACCCCAACGTTTGGGTCCAGGGAACACCAGACCCAAGTCTGTAGCATCTTTACAAATGGGTGTATTGGTAAAGGGATGACTATTTAACTGGCTACGTTAAACATCACACAGCTACTGCTAACTATAATATACTCTGAAAACTCTAATAACAAATTTTGACTGGATTTATGAGTTGTAGAACAGGAGCCAAGTTAGCTCTTACTCAAACTTGATGTGTTTGGAGCGATCTCATCTTTATATGTCTGGAACTTTGTTTTTTCTGACTTGGTTTCTTTGTATCTTCAATAGTTTTTATCAAACTGTAACAATGACATTCTTTCTCTAATTTGGCTTAGAGTCAGAAAAGGGGCTCTTAATCATGCACATTTTGTTTAATGGGCTTTTCTTTTAATTTTCTTGTTCAATTAACAAAGATTCTCCACTCTTTAAAATTTGCAATTACTCTTTTCCTGCCTACTCAGGAAGTGCTACCATTCTGTTTTTCAGAGCAATTATAACTTTTTCATTAATCTGGGACCTGTGATAGCACCTGCCGTCTCTGAGACAGGCACGCACTCACCCAGCCACCCACCCGCTCACCTCCAGTGGCATCTTTAATAGAGGACCATAGTGTGCCCACAGAG
Source organism: Nycticryphes semicollaris (assembly GCA_013400055.1). Taxonomy (NCBI): domain Eukaryota; kingdom Metazoa; phylum Chordata; class Aves; order Charadriiformes; family Rostratulidae; genus Nycticryphes; species Nycticryphes semicollaris. The sequence goes on along the minus strand of VXBJ01002090.1, from coordinate 1,212,739 downwards.
GTAGACCTGCTAGCACTGCATACAACAGGGGCCACCCAAACTCTGATGTAAGTCACAGTTCTCAGGTTTTTGTCACTTTTCCCACTCCCCTTGCGAAAAACTCCTGTCTGTGTCAAGTTGACTTTTACACATGGAAGGTTTCACTGAAGTTAGTTTAACCCTTATCAAGAAGGGGGCAAAGGGTCATAATAAGTAATTTTGGCCTATGACAAGATTATTTTCTCTCTCTCTCTGTGTCTCTGTTTTTCTCTCTCTGTCTCTCTCTCCCCATTCCTTTTCCTGAAAGATCTTGCATTTTCCTGTCCTGTAGAAGTCTACATAAATCAAACTGACTTATGAGCAAATTATCTTTATACCTGCTCCTTGGATCACATCAGATGCCTTCTGCTAAATTTCCTGGATGTTCTTTGTACAGATCACGCAGCTGGCTATGGTTCAGTTAAAGTTTATAAAGTTAGCTAAGGATGAGCTCCTATATTAAAGTAACTGGTCTAAAATACTGTTAGAACCGTGATATACCTTTGGATCTGCCACAGACTTCATATCTGATAGATGTCAAAGTGACCCCATGGAACATAGGAAAGATCATTTCTATAAATTTAAAGCTTCCTAAAGCATTGTTTCTATATGTGTGAATATTACTTCCACACTTAATGGTGATTGTGTTTGTAATTTTAGTTATTAGTAACTTCTTCATTAAAAGCAATGATTATGCCATATGATAAGATTATACACCCATTGAGCAATTTGCTATCTATTGTCTCAGTTAAATTTGAGAATTTTTTAAAGATACATGAGATTTTTATACTTTCAGTTATGCACTAAAGGCATAATTGAGGTTTGTGCTCTGAAGATGTGCGTCCTCACAGAAACAATAGCTTTTTGTATCATATTACTCATTATATATTATAAGTAATTTGATTGAGAATGGATGCTCATTTCTGGGTTTTATTTTCTGGAGCATTTTTTATGCTAAGCAATGATAAATGCTCTCTATTGTAACACCTTAGAACAGCAAGTGGTTTTTTTAGTGAATATATGTGCCTGCAGCTCTGTCCACGGAGAATACATGTATGTCCAACAAAAGCCAAACCAAACCAAAGTGTGTGATATAAATATGTATCTACATAGTACACATATATGATATATATCTGATTTATTATAGCATGTAGCTATAATACGTACGTACATCTAGTACAATACATACGCATTGTACCTGGGCAAGGAGGTGAAAGATCCCCATAATTCCAGGGTCTGATTCACTGTCGCACTGTGATTGCTTTGCACTGCTTTGGTCATGCAAAGTAACTGCAAACCAGGCTTTACTGGGCAGTTAAAGTGGGTTTACAGCTGTCTCGTGTCAGGCAGGGGAGCGAAGCAGGCAGTGAATCCAGCACAAGACTCCAACTATTTTGGTGTGGTGGAAGCTGCTCACCAGGCAGCCTTTGCACTGACCTGTCTCACCACGAGCAGAGCAGGGTGATAGCTGCAGTCATTTCTGCTTCCACAGCACAATACAATGAGATCATTGGAGACTTTCAGTGAACCTCATCACGTCAAAATTTGATTGCAGGGGCAGTCCTGCCTCCTTACAAGCTTAATCCTCCTCAGTGGGGGCGAGTACCTCCATCCTGTTGGCCTCTACTCTGCACAGAGTGGTGTGGGATGCAGTAGGTTTACGTGCTTCACTGCTGGGGTGGCTTCCTTCTCTTGGTACCCACCCAAGAGTCTGCATCTTGTTTGCACTACAGAATGGGGCTAGGGACCCTTAAAAAGGGGAGAGTGAGCAAAGCAGGTAGAAATACCCCTGCCCATATCTCTTTTCAGCCTCCATGTCTAAAGAGCAGTGCTGTTTCTTCTGCAAGGTAGTGCTGGAGGGCAATTGGTGCTTTTGTGCTTGATACCACCGCTGCTGCCAAATAAAGGTTGAAGCTGTATTACAGCTTACCCTGGGGTGTCC